>CM040403.1:26828506-26919506 GCA_022702515.1 Ilyophis sp. 1 JC-2022
GATTTTCTGGCAGAGCTGGCTATGTGTTGGGCACGCCCTAGGTGGCCAAAGATTGTTCGCATCCATGGAGGACGCTGAAGTCCATGGGCTGAACCAGATGCCCCTATTTTAAACAAGGCTGTCAATATTAATGCGTTAACTTAATGCGATGGTAGATGGGAAATCTGGTCAAAGATTTGTTATTACGAAGACTGCCAAAGTAAAAAAAAAAATGTTATTAACGTTTAATGCGTTAATAATTCAAAATTATTGCATTACTTTGTATGTTAATGCTGTTATCCCCGACTCTCAGACTAAACAATACCAGAAGTTCAACTTGACACCTATCTAATTTTAAACACTAGTAAAAAGACCTGTAGCATGTGAAAAGCCTTTTAGCACACACAAAACCAATAACATGACCAATAATTGGTCATGGCATTTTTTTGCACCAAAAATTGCTTGTGTTATTAGTTGTTCGTGTGCTAAAATGTTTTGCACACGCTAAAGGTCTTTTATGTACGTGAAATAGGCCTAATTACTAGGATGCCATCCATTAGGGCTGACAAAGTGGAATATACAGCTAACCATGTATACAGGAATAAGATTATAATAAGGTTATTCTTTTCATGATGTATCCAAACGTCATAATAGAAATATGACAACCAGAATAAGGATTGTTGCTCAGAATATGGTGTGCATGTAAAAGTGGTCACTGATTTGAAATGCTAATTTTCAAATTAGCTTTGTGAACGTCACCTTCTTTGAGACAAAGTTGCTGAATGTTTTTGGTAGCAGTCATGTATATTATTGTGGTTCTTGGCAAGTAAAGGTAACATACATTTTATTCTGATGGATTTCACTGTAATTTTAATGGTTCCACTCAATTCCTGCTGAAGAATTTCTTCGGCCTGAAAAAAAGAGAAGTCATAGGAGACAGATCACCTTGTTGAGTATGGATTATTTTGTATTATCAAATTTATATTGTTTTTGAATGTTTTTTGCATTTGCCACCAGCAGTAATGGCCCTCTCCCAGTGCCTTTGGACAACAGCTCAGGATGTGTTCAAGTGTTCCCCTCTAGGAACCATGATTGCTGGTGTCAGACATGGTCGTTCCAGCATTTCACTACCCTCCTGGGACTTTCACACACAACAGTCTCTAGTTTACAGAGAATGGTGCAAAAAACTAAAAAACATCCAGAGAGTGGCAGTCCTGTGGCTGAAAACCCCTCGTTAATGAGAGGTCAGAGGAGAATGAGAAGACTCGTTCAAGCCAACAGAAAGGCCACAAATAAACACAAATGCTCAAATAACAGCTATTTACAACCGTGGTGAGCAGAAGGGCATTTCTGAATACACAACACATCGAACCGTGGAGAGGATGGGCTGGGCTACAGCAGCAGAAGACTACTCCTGTCAGCTTAGGACAGGAAGATGAGGCTACAATGGGCACGTGATCACCAAAACATGACAATTGAAGATTGAAAAAAAAAAGATTGCTGTGACTTGCAGATGCTAGGGTCCAAATCTGAAGTAAACAGCATGAATCTCTGGATCCATCCTGCTTTGTGTCAACGGTACAGGCTGGTTGTGATGTAATGGAGCAGGCTGGTTGTGTTGTAACGGAGCAGGCTGGTTGTGTTGTAATGGTGCAGGCTGGTTGTGTTGTAACGGTGCAGGCTGGTTGTGTTGTAACGGAGCAGGCTGGTTGTGTTGTAATGGTGCAGGCTGGTTGTGTTGTAACGGTGCAGGCTAGTTGTGTTGTAATGGTGCAGGCTGGTTGTGTTGTAACGGTGCAGGCTGGTTGTGTTGTAACGGTGCAGGCTGGTTGTGTTGTAACGGTGCAGGCTGGTTGTGTTGTAACGGTGCAGGCTGGTTGTGTTGTACCGGTGCAGGCTGGTTGTGTTGTAACGGTGCAGGCTGGTTGTGTTGTAACGGTGCAGGCTGGTTGTGTTGTAACAGTGCAGGCTAGTTGTGTTGTAACGGTGAAGGCTGGTTGTGTTGTAACGGTGCAGGCTGGTTGTGTTGTACCGGTGCAGGCTGGTTGTGTTGTAACGGTGCAGGCTGGTTGTGTTGTAACGGTGCAGGCTAGTTGTGTTGTAACGGTGAAGGCTGGTTGTGTTGTAATGGTGCAGGCTGGTTGTGTTGTAACAGTGTAGGCTAGTTGTGTTGTAACAGTTCAGGTAGTTGTGTTGTAATGGTGCAGGCTGGTTGTGTTGTAACGGTGCAGGCTGGTTGTGTTGTAACAGTGCAGGCTGGTTGTGTTGTAACAGTGAAGGCTGGTTGTGTTGTAACACTGCAGGCTAGTTGTGTTGTAACGGTGAAGGCAGGTTGTGTTGTAATGGTGTGTGGGATGTTTCCTTGGCACATATTAGGTCACTTAAAAATAATTGATCCATTTTCTAATGGATACTTCCACCAGGATAATATGCCATGTCACAAACCTGGCTCCACAGCCATCAGCCCTTAATTCCATCGACAGAAAGATTTCAAATGCTGTCAACTTACCTGTCGCACAAATTGAATAATTGTCATACTGTCAAGATCAACAGTGGAACGGAGGGAAACTTCCAATCTTGCAAACGTTGTGAGGTCTGTGGACAATGAGAGATATTCCATGAGAACTATGCTAGCTATGGGAGGGAACAGGCACTGCTGCTATCCAAGGTTCTGTAGGGGTGCGTCCCAATATTCTTCACTCCCCACCTCCCCACCTCTACTCCCCCACTACCACTCCTCTCTTACCCGGAATGATGCAAAACTGTGAACGTTTCAAGTACAAGTATTTGCATGTACAGTATACAATGCACCTGACATTGCGGATTGCGTCGAGACATTAATTAATATGTAACCATTAATACGTAATTAAGATGTAATCGGCGACATTAGATTAAAACACAAAGATCCGTTTCCGGGGAGTAGAGGAGTGGTAGTGGAGGAAGAAAGGTTGCGTTTTTCAACTATTGGGACGCACCCCTGGTCTCTCGAGCTGTGGGATGGAACAGGCACTGCTGCTGTCCAAGGTCCTGTAGGTCTCCCCAGCTGTGGGAGGGAACAGGCACTTCTGCTGGCCAAGGTCACGTAGGCCTCTCTAGCTGACTGCACCAGCAAGTGATGTGATTGTGTGGTGCATGATGGATGTGGCGCGGCGAATGTGTGGTACATTCGCCAGTTCAGCTTCCACAAATACACAATGGAAATAAATGTGTCCAGCACAGCTTGTCTAGCTTGTGAAACTCAGATCTAATGGTCAAAGTAGGTGTTTTATATCATACACTGCTCAAAGAAATTAAAGGAACACTTAATCAACACAGTATAACACCAAGTATATTAAACTTCTGGGATATCGATCTGTCCAGTTAGGAAGCGTAAACGATTGTGAATCAATTTCACCTGCTTTGGTGCAAATGAAAGTGACAACAGATGGACAGGAGAGGCAACAGCAAGACAACCTCCAAAAAGTTAATGGTTTTGCAGGTGGTGGCCACAGACCATTTCTCTCTCCTTGTCCTTCCTGACTGATTTTTCTCTAGTTTTGCATTTTTCTAGTGCACTTGTCACTACTGGTAGCATGAGGCGGTACCTGCAGCCCATTCAGGTTGCACAGGTAGTCCAGCTCCTCCAGGATGGCACATCCATACGTGCCGGCTCAAGAAGGTTTGCTGTGTCTCCCAGCACAGTCTCAAGAGCGTGGAGGAGATACCGGAAGACGTACCATTACACAAGGAGAGCTGGACAGGGCCGTAGAAGGGCAACAACACAGCGGCAGGACTGGTATCTGCTCCTTTGTGTGAGGAGGCACAGGAGAAGCACTGCCAGAGCCCTACAAAATGACCTCCAGCGGGCTACTCATGTGCATGTTTCTGACCAAACTGTCAGAAACAGACTCTATGAGGGTGGCATGAGGGCCCAACGTCCGGTAGTGGGACCTGTGCACACAGCCCAGCACTGTGCAACTCGATTGGCATTTGCCAGAGAACACCAGAATTGGCAGGTTCGCCATTGGCGCCCCGTTCTCTTCACAGATGAGAGCAGGTTCACACTGAGCACATGTGACAGATGTGAAACAGTCTGGAGACGCCGTGGTGAATGTTATGCTGCCTGCAACATCATCGAGCATGACCGGTTTGGTTTAATTGACTTGGTGTTATACTGTGATATACTGTTTCCCTTAATTTTTTTGAGCAGTGTATATGAATCAAGATTGAGCAACATAGCCTATTTCTCACCTCAAATGTTTTCAAAAACGTATTTTAGTGGATTGTTTAAGTGGAATAAAAAAAAATTATAAACAGGCCGCCATGTTCCAGTTTGAAAACGGAGGCGAAACCGCAATACGTCAAAAGGTGGGTTCTCACCAAATCGGGCAAGGTGCATCGGTTCGACGCATTCTATTTATTTTCTTTGGAGAGGATGCGATGCGATCGCGTGGTGCATGATGTATGTGGCGCGGTGACTGTGTGGTACGTTCGCCGGTTCTGAATTTGAATGGTGTAACAAGTTTGTCGTCTTATTATTTGAGATTCCCAGTCGTGTGCACACGTTATTTGTTAGTTGGCAGAAGCAGACACAGACAAAACCTGGATACAAAACTCATTTTATTGGAAATAATTCTGCGTCAAAATACTCAGCCGCTCGATAGCCTGACACAATACGGTCTTCTTCATGTAACCTACATACAATTGCAAAACCCACTCTCCAGTGTTGACCCACTGAGTTACCCTCTTGCTCCACGATTCAACCTCGCAGTCACAGAACCACATACAAAAGAGACCGCCTTTTTCGCGGGCCAGGCTTATATACCCTCCACTCAAAATGTATTTCTTTATTCTGTTCTCACTTATGTAAGCTCCAGACTTGTTTAAAATAGTTGTGTTTTCAAGCCCTCATTTTCACACACAAAATCAGGAATAACATTTACCATACAATACAGATCTTTTACCAACCGATAAAACCCTTAACAGCTCATGCCACTCTGAACACCTAGCATACTGTTATTACAGTATAAAACACATTTGATTCTGCAAAGTTGTACAAAGTTGTGCAGGGGTTTTCAAAGTGGGGGCCGCCAGGGGGGGCCAATTGGAAGGGAAAGGAAAATGGAAAATGCAAAAAATAAAATAATAATAAAATAAAATGTATAAAAAAAATACATTTCAATTAAATTCATAAGATTATTGTGCCGGTTTAAAATAAAATAAATTGTTATAAATCTTTTCATATCGAAATGAGGTCTTTGCCATGCCCTTCTTTCAATCGCAGCCAATAACTAACCGTCTGCCTGTCAGTCAAAGCATTACGTTGAGCTGCCAACGGCCCGATTATGGAATCAAAATAGGGTCAAAATTATTGTGTTGTGTATTAAGAAGCTGTATATTTTTTTATTTTATGTTTGCCAGTGCAATTTAAAAGTTTTTTTTTAAAGCCATTTCGCAATAGTGGGGCCCCAGCCAGAGGCTACGGCTATTTGGGGGTCCTTGGCAGGGGAACCCCTGCCCTAGTGCATGTTAACCTGTCCTGCACTGGAAGTGGCACTGTGAACCAAAGCCTGCCACACTACTCCCTTCTTTAAGAGGAACACGTCCTCGCTGTTCCCACAACTTAACCAATTACAGTCAGATTGCCAACATGGCCGTCTAGAGACCCTCTGCGGTCTTGTAAGTCTACCCCCTTCCTGGCACGGAGGGCTTTGACTGGCTTCTGATGCCGGTGACTCAACTGGACAACCAGTAGGAAGTTCGGAATCGCCCAAGGCGGGCTGCACTCGCAATATTTACATTTCTTTTTAATGGTCTCCCAGTCACAGCTGGGTTTTCCAAAGTATCAGGCTCAATTACAATTGTTAGATGCTCAGTTTCTGTAGTTATGTTACCCCCAGTGGTTTCAGCCCTTGTTATAACCGGGAACCCCGGGAACCTATTACCTCCCCTGCTGAGACACCTTTTTCCCCTCTTATACTGTAATAGTAATAGTGTACAACAGCCCTGCCATTTCCATTGCACTGTGAAACTTCATACAAAATGTCAAACAACTTCCTAACAATTCTAAAAGGACCTTTAAACTTAATTTGCAGTTTTGGTGACAGACCCTTCTTCCTTTGGAAGTCACGTAGCCAGACTAATGCATTCAGCTCATACCTCTGTCGGGTGACGTTTAAATCATAATACTGTTTCTGCTTGTTAGCTGCTTTGTTGTGGTATCATTTCACAGCTTCTCACACAACACTTAAATAATCTTCTACCTTTTGCACTTATTCAGAGACATATTGACGGTCTTCATCACATTTTGTACCCATTGACTGCCAAAGCTACTGTCCTGATCACGTTCATCAAGTACTCAAATGATACAATAATTGTGGACTCATCCAACTCTGATAACAAGCTTCAATCTGCTGTCAGCCATTTCCAACAGTGGCGTGAAGTCAATTTCTTGGACTTGAATGTGGAGAAGACTAAAGAAATCGCCATCGACTTCCGACGTGAGCCGTCCCCACTGAGGCCCTTTACCATCGGAGCCAAAACAGTTGAGAGTGGAGGAGTACAGATATTTAGGTACCATCATTGATAATAAACTTACCTTTGAGTTTCCTCCGGAACTCAGGAATTTAGACGTGAGCCTGTCAGTACTACAGCTTGGTTTGGCTCATTAAGTGAAATCAGGCAACTGAAGCTGGAGAGGGTCACAGTACAGGCTACAAAAATCATAGGGAACCAACAAAAACCGCTGAAACATCTGTATGAGGAGCGTAGAATTAAAAAAGGAAAGAGGATTATGTCCCTTCCATCACATCCCCTGAACTTTCTCTTTGAGACTCTTCCATCAAGTCGAAGATTAAGGTCCTTGCCCCTTACAGCAAAAAGAGCCCGAAACAGCTGTGTCCCTGTTAGACTGCTTAATGACATTGGACATCTCAAGACAATAAAAGCAGATGAGGAACTGTTATTGCTTTTGATGCTAAATTTTTCATCATAATTAATATTGAATTAATTGAATATAATATAATTTTGATCATAATACTCCTAATAATAGTAATTTTAATCATAATCACACATACCTTCACTATAATGTGAAACTTCTGATTCAATTGAATGTCTTTATTTAACATGTTTGTTTGTGTTTGTGGGTCTGCCCCACTGTCTATGTCTTTTTTACTGCTGGAAACTACAACTGAAGTTCCCTAACGGGAAAATAAAAGTTATTCTATTCTATTATTACATGAACTGGTAGGGTAATTACGGTGCCAAACAAGATTTTATATGGGGTAAACCCCGTTGAAGCTTGGACGATGCTTCTGTAGGCCATCATTATAAAATGTCTTCCACAAACACAGATAACATGCCAATTAGTGTCCGGTTCATTCTTTCCACTAAACCGTCTGATTGGGGATGGTCAGGGGTTGTTCTGGTTTTCTTCATTTGCAACAATGCACACATTTCTTTAAAAAGTCTAGCTTTCCTGGTCTGAGTGGATAGTGTACGCAGAAACGTAGCGAAACGTCTTTTTAAAAATACTAAAACCAGCGCGGCAGCCCACGGACTACTGGACGGCTGCACAATGTCCCGGTCAAGAATAGCCTGTAAATGCATGAAACTTTCTGCTGGTGTACCGGAACTCTTTGCAAGCACTGCTTAATGGGTTTATTCCCACCCATGTCAATTCGGTGTCTAATTAAATCTGTAGAATCAAAATCAAAATCCCCAATGGTGAAAAGACTGTCGTATTTTCCTAAGCATCTCCTTGACTGATCTTATTTGTACATCAGATAGATTTTTACTCTCAATATGCAGTGCCTGCATCAACTCGTTCAAGTCCCATTCATATTTTTCACGAGACTCCGTTTTCCACCCCGCGACGCCGCATTCCTTCAAAGTAGTACCCAGCAAACAGTGGACGTCCCAGAGACGTACCATTTCACTCCCCTCAAAGTTATGATGTGACGTTCCCTAGGGATGTCCTAAAAACTTTACTAGGACGTTATTAAAGTCCTAGGATGGTCACTGTTTGGTTACAATATGACACTTAATTAGAATTTTCTAGATCCTCCCCCAAAACAGAAAAACCTCCAAGGGAAGTACCTGCTTGTAGAGTCAACGAATCAGAGGTTAAATGAGCTACACATATGGGTAATCTTCCATGAACTAATCTTCCCACATTACGTGCTACAAGCACATTGGTGGCCTCAGGTAATGGCGCTGCAAGGCTCTAACAACCCTTAAATTTTCCCACAGTTAAGTGTACCTTCAACTTTACCTGTGACAAAAGTTTTGGTTCTAGCCAGAATAACCGTGTCATTCATTACAGTCACTTTGTGCACCCCCCAGCCCCCCCATAAGAGGGATACCTTTACCAATTAAAGTACAAGTTCTCTTTTTTATGTCTAATGCAGCACCGTAATTGGCCAAAAAATCAGTTCTTATCAGTGTACCAGGGTCCGAGTCGCTAGCTACTACAAAGTCCCAATTAAGATAGAGACCACTAATGTTCACAATAACAGACCACAGTCCCAGAATGTTGATGACGCAGCACAATTGGCTAATCTTACCGTAACCCCCTCGAAACTGCAATGGACATAGCTAACATTATTACGATAACCTTCCAATATCAACGTTATAGGCTACTGTACTTTAAGAACGCATAAACGGGCACAAGTGTCCACTATGAACGTAAAAGATTAATAATAATATATGTTATATAGCCTATTCTTTGCTTGTTTTCTGCGGTCGCTGCTGTATATGTTCATAGACATCCTATATATAGCTAAACTGTATGTGTAGCCTACGTTATCTGAGTGAATACATTTTTTCCTGTTTACATTGGTTCAGTTCAAGTTACTACGACGAGGGTGATGCAGGAAAATTATTCACAAATCATCCAAGGGGTATGAATATATCCCCATGCAGTGTTCTATCAGAAACCATTGGATTGAAGTCATTATGTATAATGGGTAGTGAGCAGCAAGCCTCTAAATAGCACCTTTCAGGCCCATAATGAGATATGGAATATACTAAATATTTGAAGATTTATTCAAAATTAATTACAGGATTCACAAATCAGCCAAGGGGTATGAATATATCCCCATGCAGTGTTCTTTGCAAAACTATTGGATTTAAGTCATTGTGTATTCTGAGTAGTGAGCAGCAAGCCTCTGAATATTATCTTCCAGACCCATAATGAGGTATGGAATATACAGTATACTTGACGAGTTATTAAAAATAAACTACAGGATTCACAAATCAGCCAAAGATTGTGAATATATCCCCATGCAGTGTTCTCTCAGAAACCATTGGATTGAAGTCCTTATGTATTCTGGTTAGTGAGCAGCAAGCCTCTGAATTTTATCTCCCAGGCCCATAATGTCGTATGGAATATACAGTATATTTGACTAGTTATTAAAAATTAACTACAGGATTCACAAATCAGCCAAGGGTTGTGAATATATCTCCATGCAGTGTTCTTTGCAAGACTTTTGGATTGAAATCATTATTGTCATGGTTTGTGGGTTTTGTTTTCTTTTCCGCTGCGATTCTCGTCCTGTTTCCCGATTGAGAATCTATCAGATTTTTTCCTCGTTCCGGTCCGGGGTTTTGCTTTCCCATGCTCGTTATTCATTTCACCTGTGCTTCTACCTGCGAGGTATTTAAATTCCTTACTTCCGCTTCCCCGGTGTTTCTTTGTCATTCATTTGTACATTGGGCCAGGTATAGCCAGGTTTAAGCGACCTCGTGATAGTAACTTGCTTATGTTCACGAGGGACTTGCTTTTAGCTTCTTCAGGTATAGGATTGTGTTTCCGCCTGTTAGCGTTCAGAGCTGTTTATTTCCATGCTGTTCTCTATTTTGGTGGTTTTATTTTGTTTCACCTTCCATTGGACGTTGTAGAGTTATGTTCCAAAGGTGTTTTCTTTGTGTTTTCTAGTCTCCTATTTTGGCTCTAGTATTGAGTTCGGGAAATTTAGATTTGTGCTTCACTCGTTCTATTCGAGTTCGCCCTATTTTCGTGGGTAGATTTAGTATGGCTGTTTAGCTGTCAGGAATTAGTTCCTGTTTTTCTTTTTGTCTGTTCGTGTTATATCTCCCTTATTGGTCCTCACCTATGTGGGTGACTTGTCTGATCTCCCTCACCTCTGCGTTTGAATATCCATTACGAAATCCATCACAATTATGTATTCTGGTTACTGAGCACCAAGCCTCTGAATAGTATCTTCCAGGCCAATAATGAGGTATGGAATATACAGTATATTTGAAAATGATTTAAAAATGAATTACAGGTGTCACAAATAAAAAAAAATCTAACAGTCTAAGCTATCTTGGTTGCTGAATTATGAAATTATGAGGCTTTTACAATGAATGCACATAACGGCAATTGAAAGGGTTGTGTAAACATCCGTGATAAATTCACAAATGATGCTTTGCACAATGCAATTCTGTTCTTAATGTTTTGTCTAAGGACATATTTTTATTAACCACCGAATTTGAATATCGAACTGCAGGCTATCTTTATCACGGTATCAATATTTAGCAACTGCATAGACTATTTCTCGCCTGAAATGTTTTCAGAAACGTATTTCAGTGGACTGTTTAAGTGGAATAAAATAAAGTTTATTAAAAGGCCGCCATATTGTTCCAGTTTGAAAACGCAGGCAAAATACGTCTAACCAAACATGTGCCGTTAATGTTCCCTCGTAGGCTACTGAACCCGTTTAATAGCACCGCCCACCAAACGCACAGTTTGGGGGTCCGGCGTGTCCCCATGCGTCGTAGCCGGATTTGTTAAGAACACACATTTAAAGGTGCATTCTCACCAAATCCGTCGAGGTACATCGAACGGATGCATTCTATTGATTTTCTATGAAGAGGATGCGATGCGATCGCGTGGTGCGGATGTGGTGCGGCGACTGTGTGGTAAGTTCGCCGGTTCTGAATTTGAATAGGATAGATTCCAAACCTACTTTAGGCAAATTAATGCACCTGCCGTTGCTCGCGAAATTCGGATCAAACGGTCAAAGCAGGCGTTTTAGATCAAATATGAATCATGATTTAGCAACTGCATAGACTATTTCTCAACTCATATTTTAGTGGACCGTTTAAGTGGTACAAAAGAAAGTTTATTAACAAGCTGCCATATTATTCCGGTTTGAAAATGCAGGCAAAATACGTCTAACCAATCAGGTGCCGTTAATGTTTCACGTAGACTACTGAACCCGTCTGATAGCATCGCACACCAAACGCACAGTTTGGGGGGTCCGGCGCGTTCCCATGCATCATCACCGGATTTGGTGAGACCCCAGCTTAAATTTAAATTAAAGGCGTTACACACTGGCCGCGATTTATTTGCACGAATAAACTCCTGTATTGTTCATATAATCATGCACATCAAATGCAAAATTTTGTTTGCGAAAAGGCGCCATTTATTTTATTCGGATCAAGTTAGTTTTTTTCCAGTTTTCATTTGCGATATTATTTATCTGTCCAATCATAATAGGTCCTCTCGACAGACGCCACAGCACTGCCACATACTACACAACAACCAATATGGGCAACCAACTGATTGATTTGTTTCCCTGCATGTAGGCTAGCCTACTCTTTGATAAAAATTAAAAAAACATAAATACAACTACAGCGATTTGAAGGACAGAAAAGCAGCCGAGGAAATGTGGGGTATGTGAAAGTATAGAAGGGGCAAAATACATGAGAAGGAATAAAGAATGTGAAAGAAAGGAGGATTGTATAGGTTATCAGGGATGCGCTTGTCCACATAAGTATCTGGAACACAGAGTGGCCATCACCTGGACCTCACCTGGTATCTAGATAAATGATAGGGAAGATCATAAGATCACGCGCCGTCGTAAAAATAATCTTATTACTATCACTAGATCGGGGGGAGTGGACTATGCAGTTTATCTTCCTGGAGGGGGGTCTCCGGGTGGTGAGGAGTTACATCTCTCTTCCTGCCAGACCTTATTTGGACAAACAAAGGGAATTGTGGAATGTGGAAAGCCTGCTCAGGACTGCATTTAAGGGAAGTCCAAAGTGACATTCGAGGAGAATCTGCTTAACAGTTCTCCTGGTACCATAGTCACACCGTACGGAATCATTTGGTTATATACTTTGTTGGTGAACTTGTTCATGTTTATTTGTCTTAGCAGCATGTTATCCTGTGTTTAGTTATAGGTATTGAATGTGTTCATATATGTTCTCACAGTCTTAACCAGTGATTATTGTAATGAATAAATGACCATGTTTCACATCATCTGCATTTTTTCCAGCTTCAACTGCTTATATGATCTGAGCTGCAGTGTTCTGAGCACTGTGGTATGTATGCTTGAGTCTCAGAGTCAGAACCCCTGTGTCTCGCTCAGGGCTGAGCGCAAGTTCCCAGTATGAGAGAATCTGCGTAACAGGTCTCCTGGTGCTGTAGTGGTACCATAGTCATTCAAGTATTGGTAAGATTATAACTGACTTCCCACACCATGCATATTATGGTTCTGTGTGTAGCTGAACAGGCTAGATAAAATATTTACTCTCTATTTCCTTTCTTCAACCTTTATATTCTGTAATTGACTGCTAATTCTAAGCTAATGACCTCCCTTCCTGTTATTTAATTCTTTTTATTTTTAACTTAAAATCTCTCTATGACTCTAATACATTTTATACCCTTTTCAACCTAAATTACAGCTGAATACTCAGGGGGACAATTCTGACCAAGGACCAACTGATCAGTGGCCTGGTACAGCAAGTTTTTAGTGGCATCCTCAAGTTGGGAAACGCAGCCAAGTTCTGCCCGCAAAACAGGGTTGGTGGTGCATGGTTCTGGTGATTTGATGTGAAGAGAACCCTTGGACGTTCTACGTCGGTTCTTGTCAAATTCGCCTTAAGGAGCCCTCTGAATGCACTCTGACCTGGGCTCGTAACTATCTATGTAAAAAATAATGCATGTATTGTGTTGGCTATACCCTCAACCTCTGTGTTCTCCAACGAACTGAGATTCAGCAATAATGCTGATTCCGGCAAGCATATATTGAGTAATGGTGGTACCCAAGGACAAGTTGAGTGTAACCACTCCGAGCTCCACGCATGATTAAACCCAAAAAAATTCTAAATTCTAGTTTTAAATGGACTCAGATAAATGAGTAAATTAATTAGTGATATTTCACACAATAACTTTGACCTTTTCCCACAGCAATAGCAGAATACATCATGCTTAAACCTTCGCTCCGAGCTATTCCCTCATTGGTCTAACTGCGAGTTCTACATGTGCACAGACTAATACCAGTACAGTTAACATTTTGAGTTCCACAACAATCCTGTTTTAATGTGTTATGTATCTGTATATACATAGGCGATGCATTGTTCTTCAAATATGCTAGTAGTAGTGCTTTTCCTTAAAAAGACAAATATACAGCTTTAATCTGAAAAAGTAGCTACATTGATTGTAAGGAACAAAACATTTACTGGGAACAAGCCTACTAGAGTTTAAAAACACCACACAGAGGCCTCCAATTCTTTTCAATACAGCTGTATTTGGCTGTTGCTGTGTCTTTTTGTAAACGAAAAAATGTTTTTCATTTTCATTTAAATTTTTACTGTAAGAAATTTTATGACAACGTTACCTCTTTTTCGCTAGCTTAGCCTACTTGAACAGTTACAACCTGCATGAGAAGAGTAGCCTACCCATTGAAAGCTGATTGCTTTTTCTTTGTCTCACCATTTGTTTGGAATCTACACGCATACAACGATGAAAAATTATCGTTCTTTGGATGCCCACAACTTTTTTGTTAGTGGATGATAATATTTAGCACTTGCAAATATAATACTGTAACGTTATAGCACTCCAATTTATCCACATTCCACTACAAACCATTTGTATATGGTCAAAATGTTTTAGCGTTTCTTACAGAAATATTATTAGCCATAGTTGGATAACTTATTTGACTACCTGTGAAAAAATGCCTGCTGCACACATAAGCATGTGGAGTTTCAGGGTCCCACATTTTCCCCTTTCTTCACGCCGAGGCCTCACGTCTTATTGCTCGGATCCATTTTTCTCATCTTATGGGCTCCCTTTTGCAGTTCGGAATCTTCTAAAACCGCAATTCTGGGTTTTTTGCCTTGTTTGTAGTGCATACCACCAAACAACAACTTTTAGGCATTTTTATGCTGTTAGCAAACGGATCGAAATGACAAGAAGGCACCAGCACGTCAAGTCAATGGAGGGCGAGAGCAGGATGTGTTTTCCGCCCGGGATGGGCGGGGCCTATTTGCGTTCAGTCTCCTGGCAGTGCACTGTGCAGCAGCAGCGTAGTGACGGACGGTCATAAGCGGCTGGCCGGCTATGCATTTGTTATTTTCTTTCACATGCATGAACTATTATGAAAAATATAATTATTGATTTAAATGAATAGTACCTCATGTAAAATATCAGATAGCAGCATATTATGCATATGCGACTCGCGAGTCTGGGGGGGGGCCATCGATTGTATTTCCAATGTCTTACGTTCAATTAATTATTACTACGTTAACTGTCCGATTCCAAACCTCCCCCTCCCCCTTCCCCTACATATCACACAGACAAAGACTAAAATAAAAAAATTTAAATAAAAAAAACTGTTCTAAACGGGCAAAAGAGGTGACATCTGCTATAGCCACGTTCATCTGCAAAGACCTTAGACCATACAGTGCGGTAGAAGAAGAGGGATTTAGTCACTTAATGAATGTCGTGGAACCTAGATACCACTAAAATACAGAAAACATTTTCGTGAATAAAGGAAAGGTATTAGGGTACCATGTCTGACACTGTTTGAAAAACAATAACCTCAATAGGGCAACTTTAGAAAATACACTGTTAGTCGTGTTTATTGCTGCAGACAGCTGCAAAATGTATGGCATGCCTTAACAATAAACATAATTCTGTGAACTTGGCGTAAGGTTCTAATTGAATATTTAACACATTAGCATACCTATTACATTTTTTAAAAGTATCAAAATTAATCGAACCGAATTGTATCGAATCGAATCGTGGTCAAATCTAAGATGTTATGATGCATCGAAACCTGACTAAAGAATCGTAACCAAATCGAATCGTTATGGGATTGAATCGTCCCACCCCTATTCCTTATGAATGTTTATTTAAGTGAGTAGAGTATCCTGATTAATTACCTTAACATTGGTAAAATAATGGATTATTTAAAAGTTTATTTGAAGCTTTATTTTATTATTATATAGGTACTTCTTCTTGTCCACGGTTTCCTCCCAAAACTTAACTTAGAAAATTAGTTACAATTACACGCTGCAACATAAGCATGGTCGTACACTATAAAAAAGTATGTGTCGAAGACACATGTGTTACTACTTTTGTGTTACTTTCATTTGATTTTAACACAGACTGCATTGAAAAGTGACACAAAATGTGGTTTCCTTAAAACATTAACTAGACATGTCACATTATGTGTTGTTTTTAACACAACTGTTTTGAGAGTCTATGGGCTATCAGGTTGCAGCAACACAAAGCACAATCACAGCAAGTCACACTATAAATTCCAATATGGATTTAAGAACTCAGTCACACATAATTACCTCGTTTAACATGAACCAGTTTATCATACAATGACGCAGAGCTCATACAAGGAACCACCCTTTCAGTGAAGTGTCGCTTGACTTTTCACGAGTAAAGTGCTCTTGATAAATGCAAGTGTAGGCTACTGATAGCCTGTTATATCGTTAAAAGCGATCATACCAAGCGAAACTTCAAGGACACAATGGAATAGGAACGCTAAGCATAAATAAATCAATACTTATTCAAAGTATAATCAAGCTTTAACCGATGTCCTGTGAGAAACACGTTCGCTAAAGGTAGTTATCTTTTCCCTGCCTCAAAGAAGTGAAGCCAATGCGAATGCTTAGCAATTGGAGACAGTGTTGCCAGATGCCTGAATTAATCCCCCCCAAAAAGATTCTGAAAATCCCCCATCTTCAATTGAGTTCCGTACAATTTAATCACAATTTCCCCCATACCTTCTTTTAAAATCCTCCATCTGTCATCGACTCGCATACATTTTGTCTTTAAAACTTCTCCTACGAATTTTAAGAATATGAAGTTCCCTACATTTAGGGGAAAATCCCCCAGTCTGGCAACTCTGATTGGAGAGTAATGATGAGTAACATTAATAAGGAATTATACACGCAAAGGCATGACTGGAAAGTTTCCTCCCAAGATACCATAAACACTCTCGAACTTGATTTTTAACTTCAACTCGTTAAAAAACCCAGCAAGCCACAAATTATATTTTGTGAAAATCATAACTTAAAAAGTCCCATTTTAAAAGGTAAAACTTTCTTCTGAGTCAGTGTTAGAGTTTCTGATTAAATTATACAAGTGAAATGTTATGGATTGTATTATTTATTTGTAAATTAGATCTTAATAATTTAGCCTGAATGGAGAACCAAAATCATTTAAGTGTCCTTACCTGGTGTGTTCGTTTGCCCAGATGACAAGGACAAACATGCAACGAGCAAAATAAAATAAAACATTGTGTTTGCTTCTAGGATGAAGCAAATTATTATTCCAGTAGAAGAAACAATTTTTTCAAGGAAGTAGGGCTCAGTCAGAAATACCAGCAGAGGTGTGGTCATGCAACCGACATGTGACAAGTGAGATGTTTTCGGCAAAACACTCCAGAAAGTGGACAATTTATTGAAATAAAATAAATATATTTACATGTTATTTTATGCTCATTGTAGCATTTGTTTGTGCTTGTGAATCACGGCTGTATTATTCAACTTAACATTTACACTTTGGCACTTTGTCATGGTTTTCCCTTCCTTTCCTCTAAATTCCACGCCTCGTCTTTTTTCGGTCAGATTTTTCTCCGCATTCCCTTGCGGGATTTTCCTTTCGCCCAGGTGATTATCTGGTTCACCTGTCGGCCGCGTCAGGAGGTATTTAAACCCCTGAGTTCCGCTTCCTGGCGCTTCTTTATCATTTCGTCCTTCACGTATGTATGGTTGTTGTTTGTTTCCTCTGCTCGCACTTAAAAGATTGGTATTCTTTATTCGCGTAGTAGAGCTATACCCAGATAACTACTAGAAGCTCAGGGAATATAGTTTAGGGTTTTCCCTCTTCTCACTTCTTCGTTTCCACTCCCGCTCTCTTTGTTGTTGGAGGGCGTGAGCGTTATTTCATTTTTATTTGTTTCACCAGTTATCGGGCGTTATAGTCCCGTTCCGAGGGTGCCTTTGTTTTTGCTGTTCTTCTGGCTATCAGTATTAGTGTCGCCCGTGTTTACGTGGCTATCCCGGTTTTACAAGGGTGTTTTTGGTTTTGGCTACGGCTGGGAGGTTTTTTCATTCTTTCTTTTCTTTCATCGCGTTTGGCTCATCGTTGTACCACTACAACGCCCTTACAGTATAAAGAAGCCAATGGATGAGCCAGCGAACATCTCTCCTGATCAACGAGGAGCTAAACCCTCCGAGGAGAGTATCTCCGTTTTCCGCAAGCAGCAGCAGGCGCTTACCGGCCAAGTGAATAGCTTGACAACCCAGTTGCGGGTTCAGGAAGGCTGGTTTCGGGAGTTGGCGGAGAGTATGCGGCTGCTCACAGTCGCACAAAAAAGGCCTCCACCTGCAGTTCAAGTCTCTCCCCCTCCTCCAAGCCTTGAGACTCTTAAAGAGCCTAAATTACAGCTTCCCCTCCGCTATGACGGTCGGGCTGGGAAGTGTCGGGGGTTTCTCGCGCAGTGCGTTATATTTTTTAAAGTCCAGTCAACACGGTTTATCACTCAAGAGTCCCGGGTGGCTTTTATTTTATCACTCCTCACCGGTCCCGCTCTTGACTGGGCTACCCCATTAATAATGAACAGCTCTCCCACGCTTAGCACGGCCAAGTCGCTAATGGACGCTATGGAGACCGTTTTCGATCAGCATATTTCTGGCCAGGAGGCAGCTAGGCGCCTGGTTCGCCTCCGTCAGGGTAACGAAACAGTGGCTGATTTTTCCATCAGGTTTCGTGCCCTGGCGGGCGAGACAGGTTGGCCAGAGGCGCCTCTCATCATTCAGTTTATTGAGGCATTGAGTGATCCTATCCAGGATGCCCTGGCGGTGTTAGAGCCGTGTGAAACGCTGGATGCTTTCGTAGCCACGGCTATCCGTATTGATAACCGTGTTAGAGATCGGGTTCGCATGAAGGTAGGCAGGAGAGAATGCACAGCCACTGCTCCCTTTACACCATTTACCGTGTCCGTTCCGTCTCTAGCCGCGCCCACTTCTCGCGGTTATGAGGAGCCCATGCAGGTAGACGGTGCGTCTTACGGTCCTCCTAGGGATCCCTCTTCCACGACGGGGTGGTGTCGCTACTGTAAGCGCCAGGGGCACACTATCAACCACTGTCCCAAGCGATCGGGAAAAGGTCCGTCTCGTTAGAGAACCGGGACCCCTAGCGAGACAAAATGACATTACATCTCGGACTCTACTTCCTGTGAGGATAATGTGGCAACAGCGCCCCCTCCTGGTGGAAGCTTTTATTGACTCTGGGGCGGTTGGGTGTTTTATGGATTCACGGTGGGCTAGAAAACATCGATTCCCCATCCGCAAACTCTCCCACTCGCGCCATATCACCGCTCTTGATAGCCGACCGTTGGGAGGAGGTGTTATTAAAGAGATCACCGCTCCTCTCACTATGTATATTTCTCATGAGAATCACACCGAGAATATTAAGTTTATTTTAGTTTATTCGCCCTCTTATCCCATTGTATTGGGCCATACGTGGTTGGAGGAGCACAATCCACATATTAAATGGGGGAGGGGCGAATTTTGTATTCTTAAATGGGGGTCTCGGTGTACTAACCAGGGTCACGTTTCTCTATCTGGGGGCTCGGGGGGACATTTAGAAGGTACTGACTGCAGCTTCTACTCAGACAGAGGAGACTGTTATTGTCTCTGACCCTCAAGAGTCCATCCTGGGATCGGAGGTAGAGGACGAGAGTCTGGAATGGGACTCTCGTGCTGATGGTCTGTCCGCTTGGGAGGAGAATTCTCAGGAGGAGGTTTCTGATTCCGATATTTGCTGGTCACCTCCTCTCTCTCCCTCTTCCAAAACGGGGAGGGTTAGCTTGGCAGGGTCTTTAGAATTCCCATTACCTCCCAACGTTCCTTCCAATTATGCTAGCCTGGCTGAGGTTTTCAGCAAACAAAGAGCTACCACCCTCCCCCTTCACCGCCCGTACGATTGCGCCATTGAACTGCATCCTGGCACCAGCCCTACCAGAGGCAGTTTATACTCCTTGTCTGCTCCCGAGAGCGCGGCCATGAAGGAGTATGTCGAGGAGGCGCTGGCTAACGGCTTCATCAGACCCTCCACCTCTCCTGCTGGGGCGGGGTTTTTTTTGTAAAGAAAAAGGATGGGGGTCTGAGACTATGTATTGATTACCGCTCGCTCAACGCCATCACTATTAAAAATAGGTACCCACTTCCCCTGATGAATTCGGCATTTGAACGCCTCCAGGGGGCAGTGATCTTTTCTAAACTCGACCTCCGCAACGCCTATAACCTGGTGCGTATGCGCGAGGGCGATGAGTGGAAAACCGCGTTTAACACGCATAGCGGCCACTACGAGTACCAGGTCATGCCTTTCGGTCTCTCTAGCGCCCCCTCTGTGTTTCAGGCGTTGGTAAACGACGTACTACGGGAGATGCTAGACAAATTTGTTTTCGTCTACTTAGACGATATTTTAATTTTTTCCGCAGACCTGCAGACTCACATTGAGCATGTTAAACAGGTTCTGAAGGCTCTCCTACAGGCCAAACTGTTCGTGAAAGCGGAGAAATGCTCGTTTCACGCCAGCACGGTCTCCTTTTTAGGGTTTATCGTGTCGGAGGGTAAGGTTCACATGGACCCCGATAAAGTCTCTGCTGTCCTTGATTGGCCTACTCCTCGTTCGGTGAAGCAGGTTCATCGCTTTCTGGGGTTCGCCAATTTTTATCGGCGGTTCATTAGGAACTTTAGCAAGCTCGCCGCACCCATTACCGCCCTTACCAAAAAGACGTCTGCAGGGCAATTTCAATGGAGTTCCAGAGCGGATTCCGCATTTAGGGAGTTAAAGGGGAGGTTCAGCTCTCAGCCCATTTTGGTCACGCCAAATCCCTCCCTCCCGTTTGTCATGGAGGTTGACGCCTCCGAGTTGGGAGTAGGCGCCATTCTGTCCCAGCACTCTCCCATCGATCGCAAAATGCACCCCTGTGCATATTTCTCTCGGTCCCTTACTCCGGCCGAGAGGAATTACGATGTAGGGGATCGGGAGCTGCTGGCTGTCAAATTAGCTCTGGAGGAGTGGCGGCATTGGTTAGAGGGGGCTGAACACCCTTTTACGGTCTGGACTGACCACAAAAATTTAGAATACGTCCAGCAGGCCAACAGACGCAATTCTCGGCAGGCGCGCTGGTCATTGTTTTTCACCCGTTTTAATTTTCTACTCACTTATCGGCCCGGGTCTAAAAACATTAAACCAGATGCACTTTCCCGTATTTTTGATCAGTCCGACAGTTCCGTCTCCCCTGAGTCCATTTTGCCAGGCGCTCAGATCGTAGCCCCGGTATTTTGGGACATTGAAGTAACGGTCCAGAACGCGTTGCGACGGAATCCGGACCCTGGTGGTGGCCCCGCCAGTTGCCTTTTTGTCCCTCCTAATGTGAGGTCTCAAGTGCTCCAGTGGGGCCATTCCTCACAAATTACCGCTCACCCAGGCGTTCACCGTACTAAGGAGTTTCTCTCCAGATGTTTCTGGTGGCCTGGCATGGAGAGGGACATCCGCAAATTTGTCGCTGCTTGCCCCATCTGCGCTCGGAACAAGGGTTCTCGGCGTTCGCCCGCGGGGTTGTTACGTCCTCTGCCCGTGCCCAGTCGACCATGGAGTCACATCGCTCTTGATTTTGTGACTGGGTTACCCGCTTCTCAGGGTAACACTGTTATCCTGGTAATTGTGGACAGATTTTCGAAGGCGGCACATTTCCTAGCCTTGGCTAAACTGCCCTCTGCTCCTGAGACGGCCCAGTTGTTAGTGGATCACGTGTTTAGACTTCATGGGTTGCCCCGCGATGTGGTTTCTGACCGCGGCCCCCAGTTCATCGCCAAGTTTTGGCGTTCTTTTTGCACACAGTTGGGGGCGTCTGTTAGTCTGTCTTCTGGGTTCCATCCGCAGACTAACGGACAAACTGAACGCACCAACCAAACGCTGGAGAACACTCTGCGCTGCTTGGCAGCCTCCAACCCCACTTCGTGGAGTCGGTACCTCCCTTGGGCTGAATACGCCCACAATACCCTGCGCAATGCCTCCACTGGTCTTTCTCCGTTTGAGGCCCAGGTGGGGTATCTGCCCCCACTTTTTCCGGAGCTGGAGAAAAATGTGGAGGTCCCGTCTGCTGGCTCATTTGTCCGGAGGTGCCGTGCAGTGTGGAGTCGAGTGCGCAATTCACTTTTGAGAGCATCGGCTACCCAGAGGACTTCCGCCGACAAGCATCGTCGCGCAGCGCCTTCTTATCGAGTGGGCCAGCGGGTTTGGCTTTCCACGCGGGATTTGCCTCTACGGGTCGAGTCTCAGAAGCTCGCCCCGCGCTATGTTAGCCCTTTTAAGATTGTCCACAAAATTAATCCCGTTACTGTTCGTCTCCAGTTGCCGCGCTCCATGCGCGTTCACCCCACCTTCCACGTCTCTCTATTAAAGCCGGTGCTAGTCAGTGCTTTGTCTCTGGCCGAGAGACCCCCCCCCCCCCTCCGTGGATGGTTGGGGGGGCCCGGTTTACACGGTTCGCCGCATTCTGGCGGAGAGACGGGTAGGCCGTGGTTTCCAGTTTTTGGTGGATTGGGAGGGCTATGGTCCTGAGGAGCGTTGCTGGGTTCCATCTAGAAATATCTTGGATCCCCAGCTTATCAGGAATTTCCGTAGTAATCGAGCTGGGGGATCGCCTGGGGTCGTCCCTTAGGGGGGGGTCCTGTCATGGTTTTCCCTTCCTTTCCTCTAAATTCCACGCCTCGTCTTTTTTCGGTCTATCAGATTTTTCTCCGCATTCCCTTGCGGGATTTTCCTTTCGCCCAGGTGATTATCTGGTTCACCTGTCGGCCGCGTCAGGAGGTATTTAAACCCCTGAGTTCCGCTTCCTGGCGCTTCTTTATCATTTCGTCCTTCACGTATGTATAGTTGTTGTTTGTTTCCTCTGCTCGCACTTAAAAGATTGGTATTCTTTATTCGCGTAGTAGAGCTATACCCAGATAACTACTAGAAGCTCAGGGAATATAGTTTAGGGTTTTCCCTCTTCTCACTTCTCCGTTTCCACTCCCGCTCTCTTTGTTGTTGGAGGGCGTGAGCGTTATTTTATTTTAATTTGTTTCACCAGTTATCGGGCGTTATAGTCACGTTCCGAGGGTGCCTTTGTTTTTGCTGTTCTTCTGGCTATCGGTATTAGTGTCGCCCGTGTTTATGTGGCTATCCCGGTTTTACAAGGGTGTTTTTGGTTTTGGCTACGGCTGGGAGGTTTTTTCATTCTTTCTTTTCTTTCATCGCGCTTGGCTCATCGTTGTACCACTACAACGCCCTTACACACTTAGTAAATACTCTTATCCAAAGTGACTTACAAACGTGCAAACAAAATAGTTTAGGCAACAGAGGCAAGTCATTAGGATCACAACAAATAGCAGCCAATAATGCATCAAGTAGGTTTTCTGTTCAAATAGAACGATCAACCAGCAGTTTTGCTTGACAACGGAAAGCAACATGCCAAAATGGCCTCGGAAGGATATTTAAATTTCAGCTGATTAAGTCAATAAAAATCAATAAATATAAATGTAACTATATATAATCATTGTTGGTAACAATGGTATAAGTGCAATAATGACCTCGGTGCCATGGCATTACAGAGTTTGAATGCTTTTCGCGGAGGAACATTAAAACTGTGCAATGCTCGGCTCCGAGGTCATTATTGCTTACATATACTTGCCATATCTCCATGGGAGCGAGTCATGCGGCAAAAGGTCAGATTCGAACATAGAACGTCGCGGGTAGAAAAGATCACAGAGCAGGCCACCTACTCACTGAGCCGGAGAAACACACTTCAGAAAGGCATATTTCGGTGTGCACTAAAATAAATATATAAATAAACAATAATAAAAACAAAAAACTTTGAAGTTTATACTTACAGAAAAAAAGAGCGTATTCAAAAATTAGTCTAGTGTAAGCCACTTTTGCTCACTGGATATCTTGAGCTTACTTTTGAGTTTTATGAACTAAAAAGTGGCCTGTTTCGTCCAGACAGTTATCGTAGGCTAGGCTATGTGTAGCCTACAGTTTTTATTTAGTTTTTTTTAAAAGGGTTTCCGCGCTGTTATGGTTCTGAAAGCTCAGCGCTATGATTGCTATGATGTAGCTTTGGCAAAAACTGGTATGCAGTAACAGCATAGTTTTTAAAAAATGTATTATTTTGTTTCCAAAGAGGGCATTTCCCAATATAATTGCTGACTTGTGGCGAAAGTGCTGCCGTCGTGATAGAATTACGTTAACATCTGTCCGAAATTGTAAACAAGTCGTCGATTTTCACGGTAAGAAGAAATTTTATGACAACATGACTTTGGCTAAGCACCCTGAATTGTGCCACAATGAAACTCCAAGCTAATTAAAGCTCTTGAATAAATACGTATAATTTCCATTGGAATTAAAGCGTTGGGTCCCGTTTTATTATCGAATAACTAAATTATTTAGCTAAGCTGTCAGCTATGGTAACATACCTGTAAACATTAGGCTGCTTAATATGTTCTATTGCTCATATTCAGTTGTTTGTTGTCTGTCAATTTAAAACACACCTGTCATCTCTGTTTAGACTAGCAAACATGTTAGAAATGTCAGTTAATCTAACCCAAGAAGACATCGTAGCCATCAATAGCCATACATCGTAGTGTGAGAATCTATGTAGCTGTGTTAATTGTCATATCTTACATGCATGTTTTCATAGACTTGTCATAGTCCATGGTTTATTTTTCCTTTTTCACTGCGGTTCTCGTCCTTTCTCTCCGGTTGGGAATCTATCGGATTCCATGTTTCGCTCCGGGGTTTTGCTTCACCTCGCATATTATTAGTTTCACCTGTGCTACTGCCTGCAAGGTAAGCTCCTCACTTCCGCTTCCCGGGGCTTTCTTTATGTTCACGAGGGACTTGCTTCTTCTTATTAGTTTTTACGTAGAGGTTTATTCCTCATTTAAGCTATACTGTTCGACTTACTCCATGCTGTTCTCCCTGAGACAGTCTCCTTTGTTGTTTCATTTTTATTTCACCTTCTTACCGGTCATTTTAGTGTTACATGCCTAAGGTGTTTTTTTCCTATTTGTTTCCCCGTTTAAGCTCTAGTATTGAGCTCGGGAGACTTTGTTTTGTGCTCTCACTCGAGTTTTGTGTTTTCGAGTTTGCCCTATTTTCCTCAGGTGATTATTATTTAGCTGTTTAGCTACTAGGATTATTCCTTTTTCTGTTCTACCCATTAGCGGTGTAAGCTCCCTTAGTGTTCCTCACCTTTGTGGGTGACTTGTTCTGATCCCCCTTCCCATCACATTTGATTTGCCGCTACTGAAACCATTACAAGACTGGTGGTTCTAAAGCATATTTTATTGCTGAATATTTTTATCAATATAAATGAGAAAGGTCTCATTCATGGGACTTCTTTAGAGTACAGTTAATGCATTGACGATATTTCTTGTGACATAAAGGGAAAGTGTATTAATCCTAATTAATTAACCATTAATCATGCTGCTATGAAATAATAATATTTGGTTGCATATCCTTTGCGTGCAAGGACGGCATGCCTGAAGTCTGCAAGCTGTAGTAATCATCATATGCTGGGTATCTTCACTGGTAATACTATGCCAGGCCTGTACTGCAGCCTTCTTCAGTTACAATATGGATGAAAATGTCCTCAAATTAAAGCACTTTAGCCTCACAGTCAATGTATAATTTCACATAAGTGCTGGAATACAGAGCCAAACAAAATGTTCACTGTATATATCCTTTATTTGACCAGTCTGTTGATATTTTTTTCACAGTAAAACATTACTAAGCATACATGATTCAGCTACTCATAATTTCAGTGTTCATGATTTAATCAAATTACATGACAGCAGGTGGTCCCTAAATCTCAGACCAGATGGTCCCAGTAGACTTCCCGGCACCGAAGTTCTGGCTTTACAGCGTCCCAGAGTCACAGGCTGTTGTGTGTTCAGGTGCCCTGGGATGTCAATTCATGTCTTACAGCTCCTTCCTTTTGTTTTCATTGTCCGTTCCATGTTTTGGTTTTTCTTTCTGATCAGTGTGCTCACCTGTTCCGCATTTCCTTTCATTATTTAAACTTTTTTCTTTGTTTTGTCTTTGTCTTTTGTGTTTGTTTTTGTTTGACACTTCCATATTGCCATTGATTTGACAAGGAAAGCCGGTAATTCGGTATAGGACTGACGGTTCGTTTACGACCATATCACTTAAACTTGTTGTCGTTACACGGGACTTGTTTCAGGTGTTTGCTAGAAACTTAGCCTTGGTTATTCTCTATCCTTTGTTTGTCCCTTTGCAGAACCTCTGTCTCCCTGTCCTAGACAGATCTGTCTTCGCCGTCTTCTTTTCTTCTTGTTTGTGTTTTTCGGCTCCTTCGTTGTGAGCTATATGACTTTATTTGTTTTGTTTTTGTCTTAATCTCTAGTGTTAGAGTCTTTCACCCAATACGGGTCGCTTTGAGTTTTGTCGTGGATTCTCTCGTTGCAAAGAGAGTTTATTATTTTCTTCTATTGTTATTGACTCCCTGCCTGTGGGTTACCCCCCACCGCTTTTGTGGTGTTCATTTAGAGCACTTTAAAAATGTAAGTTGTTGCGCTTGTTCCTTTGTACCGTACGCTACCCCTGACAGGTGGAGGGGAATAGTCCTACAGTTTATTTACCTTTAGTGAATGTCACCATATTGTGTGAAATAAATATTCTGAAAATGTTCTTTTTGCTTAATTGCTGGTATAATTTTCCTGTTTTGTTCTGGAGACAAAACCACCCACATCTAATCAACCCATAGCTATAATAACAGTGTTAGATCTTTAATCTCAATCATTAATCTTACAACAATTTGCAAGACAGATGTACAGTATTGTACCAAGTTTGTGTTGCTTAATACTGTTTAATTGTTAATACCATTCATGTTATTATGGCATTGGGTTGTTTGTATGTGGTCCCCTCTGCTGGCATGTGACATGCAGAGGTCTGGCTATATACTGTCCCATCTGGATATAGGGAAAACACCACTTATCAACACAATGACGGACAGCAGGTCATACCTTCAGATCTTGATAAGCTGCCTTACTAATAACAAGGATGGTGAAGAGAAATATTGATTACTTTTTTTTTTTTTTTTTCCCCCATCAAAAGACATCCAAATAATTAGAAATTAATTAATGAGTTATCATTTGGTGGTCCTACCTTAATGTTCTATATGCTCACACCAAATGTTCTGGAGAGGACACTTTCTTTTGGACAACAGTACAATTCGGATTTTACACTCAAATTAAAACTGACAGTCTGCAACCTCATTGTCATTGTATTATTTCAAACTCAAAGTGCTAGAGTACAAAACCAAAATAACAAAAGTTGTGTCACTGTCCAATGAATTATGGCGCTCACTGTATATACGCCATATAGATGCCATATTCTACTGTTCAGATACGTCTGTGTGGCGGCCATATTGAGAATGGCAATGGTGAGAAATTGTTGCTTGGAAGATGCCACAAAATTGTGGAATTTGGTTGCACAAACAGAAGAAAGGACAAAAGCAAGGATCGTTTGATAACCTTTCACAATTAAGTGATAAAGAAGTAAGAAGATAAAAAAAGCACAAATCTTTGAAGAATAATAAAAAAGGTACTGAGTGGTGAGAGAGCAAATAGGTGGATTGTTTGTGAGAGATTGATAGTTGTTATTTGAAAGTGATTGCCCTGGCTTTGCCCATTTTTTGGAATATCATACTCGATTTTGGATTTGTGGATTTTGGTTAATCTGAATAAAGGCAGGAGTGGATTTGGTGGAGAATAGTGTGTGGATTATCGATTGCCGATACGATAAGGTCAAGGTCTGATATGGTATATCCTGCACTGTTCTTCCCAGGTCTCAGGTGGGAAGAAGGTGTGAGTAGGAGTAGTGACGTGGCTGACAGGAGAGAACCGAGGCAAACTTTGAAAGTGAACGCGGGAGATAATTGTAGTGTGGCGGTTCTGCACAACTGTGCTGTGACTCTGGTCGACATGGCAAGTTGTTCAGATGGAGATGATGAATATATCAATATAGTATGGAGATTGGAGGTGGAATGAGCAACATATGCAGTTCTAATGTTGTACTGGGAGTAATGAATAAGGTGCAAACCAAGCAGTTCTAATGTACTGGGAGTAATGAATAAGGTGCAAACTAAGCAGTTCTAATGTTGTACTGGGAGTAATGAATAAGGTGCAAACTAAGCAGTTCTAATGTTGTACTGGGAGTAATGAATAAGGTGCAAACTAAGCAGTTCTAATGTTGTACTGGGAGTAATGAATAAGGTGCAAACTAAGCAGTTCTAATGTTGTACTGGGAGTAATGAATAAGGTGCAAACTAAGCAGTTCTAATGTTGTACTGGGAGTAATGAATAAGGTGCAAACCAAGCAGTTCTAATGTTGTACTGGGAGTAAGGAATAAGGTGCAAACTAAGCAGTTCTAATGTTGTACTGGGAGTAATGAATAAGGTGCAAACTAAGCAGTTCTAATGTTGTACCGGGAGTAAAGAATAAGGTGCAAGGTCAGCAGATGGAACAGATGGGGAACACAGCCTGAGGTTCCTAAGAAATGTGCTCATCAGTGTATAGTAATGAAGGAGACATTGATAGTGAATAGAGTTAACTGTGTGGCATTTATATGCAATGTATTGAACATGAGTGGACAAATCACAAAAAAATGAAGGCGTATAGATATGGTGGTACACGCAGCCAAAGAACTCCTAGGAATTACGGAGGTAATCGGGGAAATGATTCATGAGATGATAAATCAGATATGATGTATCGGAAACTCCTGTTAATTAGTATTGTGCTTTTGATCCTTCAGTGGAATGCAAAATGCCTAATAGGGAATTAACAAGATTTTAAAAGATATGTATATAATTTAAATATGTTACCAGATATAGTATGTGTACAAGAGACGTAGCTTAAACCACAGTTGGATTTTGTGTTACCAGGATATAGTTCGGTAAGATTTGACAGACTAGAGGGTTCGGGTGGTGGATGTGCTGCATTTATTAAAGAAGGGGTGGCATATATAGAGTGTGTTGGAATTGAGATATGTAGGAATGGGGGCAACATTAGAATTATAAACTACTACAATCCTTGTAAACCATTAGTACTAGAACAGCTATAGAAGGGACTAACAGGAAGTATAGTGGCAGAAAGGTAATTTGGTTTGGTGATTTCAATGCCCATAATGAACTGTGGGGAAGCACTCATAAAGACAGTAATGGAAATGTCGTAGAATAATTCATGGATAACACAGAACTGGTATCAATTTGTCAATGATGGAACAGGAACAAGAATAAATATCACCAGGGGTACAGAATTGTGTTTGGGCCTAACACTGTTATTGGCATCATTGGTAGGGAGACGTGAATGGAAAGTAATGAGGGAAACCACGATAGGGAGTGATCACTACCTGTGCAAGGCGAAAATGGATTTGAGTGTACAGTGTAGGGAATCTAACAAGGGAGTGGTGTTTTTTAAAAAGCGAACTGGGAATTGTTTAAATAATTATGTGTGCGAACGGGAAGGACTAAATCTGGTAATGGAGGGGTCCGTAGATGAATGTGCTAAGGCAATAACATCCATAATTATTTCAGCTGCAGATATGGCTATTCCAGTAAGTACAGGGGGAGAAGGACAATAACTGGTGGTACCATGGTGTTCGGATGAATGTACAAAGTGAAGAGTAGAGATAAAGCTCTTCGGGTACTAAAATAGGGATTGGATTGACGGAAAATAATTGCATTAAATACCAGCGGAATAGAGCTGTAGCAAGAAGAACGATTAAGAGAGCAAAACGGGAGGCATGGCGTGTAGCAGCCAATAATGTAATAACTACCGTTAATGTCATAACTTACCAATAATGTAATAAAAGTTCTGAACCAATAACGTAATAACCTTTTGCCCATAATGTAATAAGTTATTACATTATTGGCTGGTTATTACATTATTAGCTGGGTTAAAAAAAAAACATAATTTTTTAAATAATTGGAGCCGATAATGTAATGATATACTTATATCACTTTAATGAAAGTTTTATTTATTGGCTATAAAGTGTCACACTTCCATGCCACTTACCCTTACTGTTGCCTCTTTCAAATACCTGCTCAAAACCTGCACGCACGCACGCACCTACTCACGCTCTAGGAATTATGACTATTTATTTGTTTGTGTAACTTGATGGTTAGGCTTATCTCCGGCCCTGCCTTCTACTCTTTAACCATTTCAGTACCAAATAAAGTGCGAGCACACATGTTTGCAAACATGGACAATTACACTTATGTCATATCATATGAAATCTATACCTCTTTGAAGACGCTTTGTCCTCAAATACAAAGACCACCATTTATTTTCATGGAAAATTTTATCTTTAATTAAACATATTTAAATCACTTTTTCAAGCAAACTGTTTCAACCACACTAGTTATTCAGCACTCTCTCTCTCTATGTATATACCAACCCTGACTCCTGAAAGGTTACATGAAAATGTATTACCAAATCAGAATCCTTGCCCTATTTACATCCCTGGCTATTTTAATACAGTCATGGCCAGCTCAACAAAGAGTCTAAAACCGAAGCAAATTATATCTATAGTTCATTCTTGAAGATGTGTATTTTCTTTGGCAGTCCCTATAATTGACCACTAGATGGCCGTTGATTGACAAGTTATCCAGTCATGTGACTCTGACATGTGCTCGGCTTTGTTCCTTTTTCTGAAAACATATTCCTTATCACACATGTTGAAAGTGATTTAATTTAATTGAGTAAATACAGTTTATTTAGTTGAGATTCATGCACATAGCTTAACATTTCTTATGTATTTAGTGTAAGATGATAGACACATTTGTGAGATTGTTTTAATTAAAGTTAACTCAATATAGCTAACTGTTGGCTAACTATTTGCTAGCTATGACAACAATTTGATAATACCAGTCACCCTAACCATTTCATGTATTTAACAGATCTGGAACAATGAGAATATTGCAAACAACCGTTCTCCTGTCCTGTATCATTTGGGTATGTACAGGACATGGACAGAGAGCAATGTCAGATGAGACCTATGATGTGATACTGAAGGCACTCAAGGGGGAATTTAATGTCCCTGTAGCACAGAGATCCCAGCATGCTGCTCTTGTTCGACTGTGGCGTTATAGGAAACCTTACGCCCTTAGTGAGGATGGTATCACACTCAATTGGTAGCTAAAAATGCAACTATCCCTGCAGTTGTGAACAGGGTTCTTGAAACAAAAGGTTCTGATGCAAGAAAGGTGAACATACACCGTAGAGAAGAATACTCTGGCATCAGTCGAGCTAGTGTGCAAGACACATTGGACAGGTCAAGACGCTACCATCTGCATAAGGCGAAATTTGGAAACAAACCCATTCCAAAATCCATTAAAGCCAAAGCAGTTCAAGATGGCCACCAGATTTACCTTCTTGACATGGGGAAATTGAGAGTTGCGCATGCCCGAGCCACATATACAGTGGGTTATGGGTTATTGAGTGTAGATTGATGAGAAAAAAAAATTATTGAATCAATTTTAAGATGAGTCTGAAACATAACAAAATGTGTAAAACTTGAAAGGGTCTGAAAACTTTCCGTATGCACTGTAGGTACATCCTGACTATAGTAGATGTATTTAGCAGACATACACTGCTCAAACTTATCTTATTATAACACCAAGTCAATTAAACCAAACCGGTCATGCTGGATGATGTTGCAGGCAGCATAACATTCGCCACGGCGTCTCCAGACTTTTTCACATCTGTCACAGGTGCTCAGTGTGAACCTGCTCTCATGTGTGAAGAGAACGGGGCACCACTGGCGAACCTGCCAATTTTGGTGCTCTCTGGCAAATGCCAATCGAGCTGCACGGTGCTGGGCTGTGAGCACAGGTCTCACTATAGGACGTCGGGCCCTCATGCCACCCTCATGGAGTCTGTTTCTGACAGTTTGGTCAGAAACATGCACACGAGTAGCCTGCTGGAGGTACATTTGTAGGGCTCTGGCAGTTCCTCCTCGCACAAAGAAGCAGATACCGGTCCTGCCGCTGGGTTGTTGCCCTTCTACGGCCCTGTCCAGCTATCCTCGTGTAATGGCCCGTCTCCCGGTATCTCCTCCATGCTCTTGAGACTGTGCTGGGAGACACAGCAAACCTTCTTGCAATGGCACATATGGATGTGCCATCCTGGAGGAGCTGGACTACCTGTGCAACCTGAATGGGCTGCAGGTACCGCCTCTTGCTACCAGTAGTGACAAGGGCACTAGCAAAATGCAAAACTAGAGAAAAATCAGTCAGGAAAAATAAGGAGAGAGAAATTGTCTGTGGCCACCACCTGCAAAACCATTTACTTTTTGGGGGTTGTCTTGCTGTTGCCTCTCTTGTCCATCTGTTGTCGCTTTCATTTGCACCAAAGCAGGTGAAATTGATCCACAATTGTTTACGCTTCCTAACCGGACAGATCGATATCCCAGAAGTTTAATTGACTTGGTGTTATACTGTGATGATGAAGTTCTCTTAATTTTTTTGAGCAGTGTAGTTTGTGAATGGTCAACGTGTTCTTCTGCATGTAATGCAAATCATGTTCCATCGAAGTTAATGAAAACTTCTGATTATTATGAAGAAAGACACTATCCAATTCTTCTTATGGATTTCACTGTAATCTTAAAGGTTCCATTCACATGTTGCTTGAGCCTTGCTTCGGCCTGAAAAAAGGGAAAATAATGGCATAAATTAAAAGCAATCAAAAATGTTAAAGTCTTACTCAAATCTATGGAGTAAATTCAAGGATAAAAATAGTTGAGTATGAATTTCACATTTTGTATTCCATAAAAATGCAACTAAGGTCTAAAGTTCAAAGTCCAAGTATAATTTAATTCAGGCTATCCAAAATGATAAAGTCTAAATATTTGAGCAAAGTAAAGAACTGTAGACTCACAGCGTCTTCCAGTTCCTTTGTCTAATGACTTGACACACCAAACAAACTGAGGAGCCATCTTTAAAGAGGTTATGTGTTCCGATACCAAAATTAAAGTCTCCACACCAAAATAAAGGTCTTCAAAGAGAAAACAAATGTCTTAAACAGAACATAAATTTGGCTCCTACAAATAGTTAATTTCATAAGACGATGCCAAAAGTTTCATTTTTGGACATTTGGAAGTTTTAAACATGTCAAGCTACATCTTGCACAAATGGAATAATCGTAATATTGTCATGATCAATAGTGGAACGGAGGGAAACTTCCAATCTTGCAAATGTTGTGAGGTCTATAAACAATGAGAGATTTTACATGAGAATGGTGAACTGCATTAGGGCACACAGAAAACACAAGATGCAACACTGGGTCAGTGATGTCATCAAAAAGGTACTGACTATTTGTAGCAGCTGGTGTCGCCTGTCTCGTAGTAGTTGGAGGGGCCATCATAGTAGTTGGAGGGGTCATCGGAGTAGTTGGAGGGGCTGTCATAGTAGTTGGAGGGGCCGTTGTAGTTTGAGCAGCCATTGTGGTAGGTGCGGCCGTTGTAGTTGGTGAGGCTGTTGTAGTTTTTGCGAGCATTGTAGTAGGTGCGGCCATTGTAGTAAGTGCGGCCGTTGTAGTTGGTGCGGCCGTTGTAGTTGGTGCGGCCGTTGTAGTTGGTGCGAGCGTTGTAGTAGGTGCGGCCGTTGTAGTTTGTGCGAGTGTTGTAGTTGGTGCGAGCGTTGTAGTAGGTGCGGCCGTTGTAGTTGGTGCGGCCGTTGTAGTTGGTGCGGGCGTTGTAGTAGGTGCGGGCGTTGTAGTTGGTGCGGGCGTTGTAGTAGGTGCGGGCGTTGTAGTTGGTGCGGCCGTTGTAGTAGGTGCGGCCGTTGTAGTTGGTGCAAGCGTTGTAGTTGGTGCGAGCGATGTAGTTGGTGCGGCCGTTGTAGTTGGTGCGGCCGTTGTAGTTGGTGCGAGCGTTGTAGTAGGTGCGAGCGTTGTAGTTGGTGCGGCCATTGTAGTTGGTGCGGCCGTTGTAGTTCGTGCGAGCGTTGTAGTAGGTGCGGCCGTTGTAGTAGGTGCGGCCGTTGTAGTTGGTGTATTTTACTGTTCAGATACGTATGTGTGGCGGCCATATTGAGAAGGGCAATGGTGAGAAATTGTTGCTTGGAAGATGCCACAAAATTGTGGAATTTGGTTGCACAAACAGAAGAAAGGACAAAAGCAAGGATCGTTTGATAACCTTTCACAATTAAGTGATAAAGAAGTAAGAAGATAAAAAAAGCACAAATCTTTGAAGAATAATAAAAAAGGTACTGAGTGGTGAGAGAGCAAATAGGTGGATTGTTTGTGAGAGATTGATAGTTGTTATTTGAAAGTGATTGCCCTGGCTTTGCCCATTTTTTGGAATATCATACTCGATTTTGGATTTGTGGATTTTGGTTAATCTGAATAAAGGCAGGAGTGGATTTGGTGGAGAATAGTGTGTGGATTATCGATTGCCGATACGATAAGGTCAAGGTCTGATATGGTATATCCTGCACTGTTCTTCCCAGGTCTCAGGTGGGAAGAAGGTGTGAGTAGGAGTAGTGACGTGGCTGACAGGAGAGAACCGAGGCAAACTTTGAAAGTGAACGCGGGAGATAATTGTAGTGTGGCGGTTCTGCACAACTGTGCTGTGACTCTGGTCGACATGGCAAGTTGTTCAGATGGAGATGATGAATATATCAATATAGTATGGAGATTGGAGGTGGAATGAGCAACATATGCAGTTCTAATGTTGTACTGGGAGTAATGAATAAGGTGCAAACCAAGCAGTTCTAATGTACTGGGAGTAATGAATAAGGTGCAAACTAAGCAGTTCTAATGTTGTACTGGGAGTAATGAATAAGGTGCAAACTAAGCAGTTCTAATGTTGTACTGGGAGTAATGAATAAGGTGCAAACTAAGCAGTTCTAATGTTGTACTGGGAGTAATGAATAAGGTGCAAACTAAGCAGTTCTAATGTTGTACTGGGAGTAATGAATAAGGTGCAAACTAAGCAGTTCTAATGTTGTACTGGGAGTAATGAATAAGGTGCAAACCAAGCAGTTCTAATGTTGTACTGGGAGTAAGGAATAAGGTGCAAACTAAGCAGTTCTAATGTTGTACTGGGAGTAATGAATAAGGTGCAAACTAAGCAGTTCTAATGTTGTACCGGGAGTAAAGAATAAGGTGCAAGGTCAGCAGATGGAACAGATGGGGAACACAGCCTGAGGTTCCTAAGAAATGTGCTCATCAGTGTACAGTAATGAAGGAGACATTGAATAGAGTTAACTGTGTGGCATTTATATGCAATGTATTGAACATGAGTGAACAAATCACAAAAAAATTAAGGTGTATAGATCTGGTGGTACACGCAGCCAAAGAACTCCTAGGAATTACGGAGGTAATCGGGGAAATGATTCATGAGATGATAAATCAGATATGATGTATCGGAAACTCCTGTTAATTAGTATTGTGCTTTTGATCCTTCAGTGGAATGCAAAATGCCTAATAGGGAATTAACAAGATTTTAAAAGATATGTATATAATTTAAATATGTTACCAGATATAGTATGTGTACAAGAGACGTAGCTTAAACCACAGTTGGATTTTGTGTTACCAGGATATAGTTCGGTAAGATTTGACAGACTAGAGGGTTCGGGTGGTGGATGTGCTGCATTTATTAAAGAAGGGGTGGCATATATAGAGTGTGTTGGAATTGAGATATGTAGGAATGGGGGCAACATTAGAATTATAAACTACTACAATCCTTGTAAACCATTAGTACTAGAACAGCTATAGAAGGGACTAACAGGAAGTATAGTGGCAGAAAGGTAATTTGGTTTGGTGATTTCAATGCCCATAATGAACTGTGGGGAAGCACTCATAAAGACAGTAATGGAAATGTCGTAGAATAATTCATGGATAACACAGAACTGGTATCAATTTGTCAATGATGGAACAGGAACAAGAATAAATATCACCAGGGGTACAGAATTGTGTTTGGGCCTAACACTGTTATTGGCATCATTGGTAGGGAGACGTGAATGGAAAGTAATGAGGGAAACCACGATAGGGAGTGATCACTACCTGTGCAAGGCGAAAATGGATTTGAGTGTACAGTGTAGGGAATCTAACAAGGGAGTGGTGTTTTTTAAAAAGCGAACTGGGAATTGTTTAAATAATTATGTGTGCGAACGGGAAGGACTAAATCTGGTAATGGAGGGGTCCGTAGATGAATGTGCTAAGGCAATAACATCCATAATTATTTCAGCTGCAGATATGGCTATTCCAGTAAGTACAGGGGGAGAAGGACAATAACTGGTGGTACCATGGTGTTCGGATGAATGTACAAAGTGAAGAGTAGAGATAAAGCTCTTCGGGTACTAAAATAGGGATTGGATTGACGGAAAATAATTGCATTAAATACCAGCGGAATAGAGCTGTAGCAAGAAGAACGATTAAGAGAGCAAAACGGGAGGCATGGCGTGTAGCAGCCAATAATGTAATAACTACCGTTAATGTCATAACTTACCAATAATGTAATAAAAGTTCTGAACCAATAACGTAATAACCTTTTGCCCATAATGTAATAAGTTATTACATTATTGGCTGGTTATTACATTATTAGCTGGGTTAAAAAAAAAACATAATTTTTTAAATAATTGGAGCCGATAATGTAATGATATACTTATATCACTTTAATGAAAGTTTTATTTATTGGCTATAAAGTGTCACACTTCCATGCCACTTACCCTTACTGTTGCCTCTTTCAAATACCTGCTCAAAACCTGCACGCACGCACGCACCTACTCACGCTCTAGGAATTATGACTATTTATTTGTTTGTGTAACTTGATGGTTAGGCTTATCTCCGGCCCTGCCTTCTACTCTTTAACCATTTCAGTACCAAATAAAGTGCGAGCACACATGTTTGCAAACATGGACAATTACACTTATGTCATATCATATGAAATCTATACCTCTTTGAAGACGCTTTGTCCTCAAATACAAAGACCACCATTTATTTTCATGGAAAATTTTATCTTTAATTAAACATATTTAAATCACTTTTTCAAGCAAACTGTTTCAACCACACTAGTTATTCAGCACTCTCTCTCTCTATGTATATACCAACCCTGACTCCTGAAAGGTTACATGAAAATGTATTACCAAATCAGAATCCTTGCCCTATTTACATCCCTGGCTATTTTAATACAGTCATGGCCAGCTCAACAAAGAGTCTAAAACCGAAGCAAATTATATCTATAGTTCATTCTTGAAGATGTGTATTTTCTTTGGCAGTCCCTATAATTGACCACTAGATGGCCGTTGATTGACAAGTTATCCAGTCATGTGACTCTGACATGTGCTCGGCTTTGTTCCTTTTTCTGAAAACATATTCCTTATCACACATGTTGAAAGTGATTTAATTTAATTGAGTAAATACAGTTTATTTAGTTGAGATTCATGCACATAGCTTAACATTTCTTATGTATTTAGTGTAAGATGATAGACACATTTGTGAGATTGTTTTAATTAAAGTTAACTCAATATAGCTAACTGTTGGCTAACTATTTGCTAGCTATGACAACAATTTGATAATACCAGTCACCCTAACCATTTCATGTATTTAACAGATCTGGAACAATGAGAATATTGCAAACAACCGTTCTCCTGTCCTGTATCATTTGGGTATGTACAGGACATGGACAGAGAGCAATGTCAGATGAGACCTATGATGTGATACTGAAGGCACTCAAGGGGGAATTTAATGTCCCTGTAGCACAGAGATCCCAGCATGCTGCTCTTGTTCGACTGTGGCGTTATAGGAAACTTTACGCCCTTAGTGAGGATGGTATCACACTCAATTGGTAGCTAAAAATGCAACTATCCCTGCAGTTGTGAACAGGGTTCTTGAAACAAAAGGTTCTGATGCAAGAAAGGTGAACATACACCGTAGAGAAGAATACTCTGGCATCAGTCGAGCTAGTGTGCAAGACACATTGGACAGGTCAAGACGCTACCATCTGCATAAGGCGAAATTTGGAAACAAACCCATTCCAAAATCCATTAAAGCCAAAGCAGTTCAAGATGGCCACCAGATTTACCTTCTTGACATGGGGAAATTGAGAGTTGCGCATGCCCGAGCCACATATACAGTGGGTTATGGGTTATTGAGTGTAGATTGATGAGAAAAAAAAATTATTGAATCAATTTTAAGATGAGTCTGAAACATAACAAAATGTGTAAAACTTGAAAGGGTCTGAAAACTTTCCGTATGCACTGTAGGTACATCCTGACTATAGTAGATGTATTTAGCAGACATACACTGCTCAAACTTATCTTATTATAACACCAAGTCAATTAAACCAAACCGGTCATGCTGGATGATGTTGCAGGCAGCATAACATTCGCCACGGCGTCTCCAGACTTTTTCACATCTGTCACAGGTGCTCAGTGTGAACCTGCTCTCATGTGTGAAGAGAACGGGGCACCACTGGCGAACCTGCCAATTTTGGTGCTCTCTGGCAAATGCCAATCGAGCTGCACGGTGCTGGGCTGTGAGCACAGGTCTCACTATAGGACGTCGGGCCCTCATGCCACCCTCATGGAGTCTGTTTCTGACAGTTTGGTCAGAAACATGCACACGAGTAGCCTGCTGGAGGTACATTTGTAGGGCTCTGGCAGTTCCTCCTCGCACAAAGAAGCAGATACCGGTCCTGCCGCTGGGTTGTTGCCCTTCTACGGCCCTGTCCAGCTATCCTCGTGTAATGGCCCGTCTCCCGGTATCTCCTCCATGCTCTTGAGACTGTGCTGGGAGACACAGCAAACCTTCTTGCAATGGCACATATGGATGTGCCATCCTGGAGGAGCTGGACTACCTGTGCAACCTGAATGGGCTGCAGGTACCGCCTCTTGCTACCAGTAGTGACAAGGGCACTAGCAAAATGCAAAACTAGAGAAAAATCAGTCAGGAAAAATAAGGAGAGAGAAATTGTCTGTGGCCACCACCTGCAAAACCATTTACTTTTTGGGGGTTGTCTTGCTGTTGCCTCTCTTGTCCATCTGTTGTCGCTTTCATTTGCACCAAAGCAGGTGAAATTGATCCACAATTGTTTACGCTTCCTAACCGGACAGATCGATATCCCAGAAGTTTAATTGACTTGGTGTTATACTGTGATGATGAAGTTCTCTTAATTTTTTTGAGCAGTGTAGTTTGTGAATGGTCAACGTGTTCTTCTGCATGTAATGCAAATCATGTTCCATCGAAGTTAATGAAAACTTCTGATTGTTCTGAAGAAAGACACTATCCAATTCTTCTTATGGATTTCACTGTAATCTTAAAGGTTCCATTCACATGTTGCTTGAGCCTTGCTTCGGCCTGAAAAAAGGGAAAATAATGGCATAAATTAAAAGCAATCAAAAATGTTAAAGTCTTACTCAAATCTATGGAGTAAATTCAAGGATAAAAATAGTTGAGTATGAATTTCACATTTTGTATTCCATAAAAATGCAACTAAGGTCTAAAGTTCAAAGTCCAAGTATAATTTAATTCAGGCTATCCAAAATGATAAAGTCTAAATATTTGAGCAAAGTAAAGAACTGTAGACTCACAGCGTCTTCCAGTTCCTTTGTCTAATGACTTGACACACCAAACAAACTGAGGAGCCATCTTTAAAGAGGTTATGTGTTCCGATACCAAAATTAAAGTCTCCACACCAAAATAAAGGTCTTCAAAGAGAAAACAAATGTCTTAAACAGAACATAAATTTGGCTCCTACAAATAGTTAATTTCATAAGACGATGCCAAAAGTTTCATTTTTGGACATTTGGAAGTTTTAAACATGTCAAGCTACATCTTGCACAAATGGAATAATCGTAATATTGTCATGATCAATAGTGGAACGGAGGGAAACTTCCAATCTTGCAAATGTTGTGAGGTCTATAAACAATGAGAGATTTTACATGAGAATGGTGAACTGCATTAGGGCACACAGAAAACACAAGATGCAACACTGGGTCAGTGATGTCATCAAAAAGGTACTGACTATTTGTAGCAGCTGGTGTCGCCTGTCTCGTAGTAGTTGGAGGGGCCATCATAGTAGTTGGAGGGGTCATCGGAGTAGTTGGAGGGGCTGTCATAGTAGTTGGAGGGGCCGTTGTAGTTTGAGCAGCCATTGTGGTAGGTGCGGCCGTTGTAGTTGGTGAGGCTGTTGTAGTTTTTGCGAGCATTGTAGTAGGTGCGGCCATTGTAGTAAGTGCGGCCGTTGTAGTTGGTGCGGCCGTTGTAGTAGGTGCGGCCGTTGTAGTTGGTGCGAGCGTTGTAGTAGGTGCGGGCGTTGTAGTAGGTGCGGGCGTTGTTGTTGGTGCGGGCGTTGTAGTAGGTGCGGGCGTTGTTGTTGGTGCGGGCGTTGTAGTAGGTGCGGGCGTTGTAGTAGGTGCGGGCGTTGTTGTTGGTGCGGGCGTTGTAGTAGGTGCGGGCGTTGTTGTTGGTGCGGGCGTTGTAGTAGGTGCGGCCGTTGTAGTTGGTGCAAGCGTTGTAGTTGGTGCGAGCGATGTAGTTGGTGCGGCCGTTGTAGTTGGTGCGGCCGTTGTAGTTGGTGCGAGCGTTGTAGTAGGTGCGAGCGTTGTAGTTGGTGCGGCCATTGTAGTTGGTGCGGCCGTTGTAGTTCGTGCGAGCGTTGTAGTAGGTGCGGCCGTTGTAGTAGGTGCGGCCGTTGTAGTTGGTGTATTTTACTGTTCAGATACGTATGTGTGGCGGCCATATTGAGAAGGGCAATGGTGAGAAATTGTTGCTTGGAAGATGCCACAAAATTGTGGAATTTGGTTGCACAAACAGAAGAAAGGACAAAAGCAAGGATCGTTTGATAACCTTTCACAATTAAGTGATAAAGAAGTAAGAAGATAAAAAAAGCACAAATCTTTGAAGAATAATAAAAAAGGTACTGAGTGGTGAGAGAGCAAATAGGTGGATTGTTTGTGAGAGATTGATAGTTGTTATTTGAAAGTGATTGCCCTGGCTTTGCCCATTTTTTGGAATATCATACTCGATTTTGGATTTGTGGATTTTGGTTAATCTGAATAAAGGCAGGAGTGGATTTGGTGGAGAATAGTGTGTGGATTATCGATTGCCGATACGATAAGGTCAAGGTCTGATATGGTATATCCTGCACTGTTCTTCCCAGGTCTCAGGTGGGAAGAAGGTGTGAGTAGGAGTAGTGACGTGGCTGACAGGAGAGAACCGAGGCAAACTTTGAAAGTGAACGCGGGAGATAATTGTAGTGTGGCGGTTCTGCACAACTGTGCTGTGACTCTGGTCGACATGGCAAGTTGTTCAGATGGAGATGATGAATATATCAATATAGTATGGAGATTGGAGGTGGAATGAGCAACATATGCAGTTCTAATGTTGTACTGGGAGTAATGAATAAGGTGCAAACCAAGCAGTTCTAATGTACTGGGAGTAATGAATAAGGTGCAAACTAAGCAGTTCTAATGTTGTACTGGGAGTAATGAATAAGGTGCAAACTAAGCAGTTCTAATGTTGTACTGGGAGTAATGAATAAGGTGCAAACTAAGCAGTTCTAATGTTGTACTGGGAGTAATGAATAAGGTGCAAACTAAGCAGTTCTAATGTTGTACTGGGAGTAATGAATAAGGTGCAAACTAAGCAGTTCTAATGTTGTACTGGGAGTAATGAATAAGGTGCAAACCAAGCAGTTCTAATGTTGTACTGGGAGTAAGGAATAAGGTGCAAACTAAGCAGTTCTAATGTTGTACTGGGAGTAATGAATAAGGTGCAAACTAAGCAGTTCTAATGTTGTACCGGGAGTAAAGAATAAGGTGCAAGGTCAGCAGATGGAACAGATGGGGAACACAGCCTGAGGTTCCTAAGAAATGTGCTCATCAGTGTACAGTAATGAAGGAGACATTGAATAGAGTTAACTGTGTGGCATTTATATGCAATGTATTGAACATGAGTGAACAAATCACAAAAAAATTAAGGTGTATAGATCTGGTGGTACACGCAGCCAAAGAACTCCTAGGAATTACGGAGGTAATCGGGGAAATGATTCATGAGATGATAAATCAGATATGATGTATCGGAAACTCCTGTTAATTAGTATTGTGCTTTTGATCCTTCAGTGGAATGCAAAATGCCTAATAGGGAATTAACAAGATTTTAAAAGATATGTATATAATTTAAATATGTTACCAGATATAGTATGTGTACAAGAGACGTAGCTTAAACCACAGTTGGATTTTGTGTTACCAGGATATAGTTCGGTAAGATTTGACAGACTAGAGGGTTCGGGTGGTGGATGTGCTGCATTTATTAAAGAAGGGGTGGCATATATAGAGTGTGTTGGAATTGAGATATGTAGGAATGGGGGCAACATTAGAATTATAAACTACTACAATCCTTGTAAACCATTAGTACTAGAACAGCTATAGAAGGGACTAACAGGAAGTATAGTGGCAGAAAGGTAATTTGGTTTGGTGATTTCAATGCCCATAATGAACTGTGGGGAAGCACTCATAAAGACAGTAATGGAAATGTCGTAGAATAATTCATGGATAACACAGAACTGGTATCAATTTGTCAATGATGGAACAGGAACAAGAATAAATATCACCAGGGGTACAGAATTGTGTTTGGGCCTAACACTGTTATTGGCATCATTGGTAGGGAGACGTGAATGGAAAGTAATGAGGGAAACCACGATAGGGAGTGATCACTACCTGTGCAAGGCGAAAATGGATTTGAGTGTACAGTGTAGGGAATCTAACAAGGGAGTGGTGTTTTTTAAAAAGCGAACTGGGAATTGTTTAAATAATTATGTGTGCGAACGGGAAGGACTAAATCTGGTAATGGAGGGGTCCGTAGATGAATGTGCTAAGGCAATAACATCCATAATTATTTCAGCTGCAGATATGGCTATTCCAGTAAGTACAGGGGGAGAAGGACAATAACTGGTGGTACCATGGTGTTCGGATGAATGTACAAAGTGAAGAGTAGAGATAAAGCTCTTCGGGTACTAAAATAGGGATTGGATTGACGGAAAATAATTGCATTAAATACCAGCGGAATAGAGCTGTAGCAAGAAGAACGATTAAGAGAGCAAAACGGGAGGCATGGCGTGTAGCAGCCAATAATGTAATAACTACCGTTAATGTCATAACTTACCAATAATGTAATAAAAGTTCTGAACCAATAACGTAATAACCTTTTGCCCATAATGTAATAAGTTATTACATTATTGGCTGGTTATTACATTATTAGCTGGGTTAAAAAAAAAACATAATTTTTTAAATAATTGGAGCCGATAATGTAATGATATACTTATATCACTTTAATGAAAGTTTTATTTATTGGCTATAAAGTGTCACACTTCCATGCCACTTACCCTTACTGTTGCCTCTTTCAAATACCTGCTCAAAACCTGCACGCACGCACGCACCTACTCACGCTCTAGGAATTATGACTATTTATTTGTTTGTGTAACTTGATGGTTAGGCTTATCTCCGGCCCTGCCTTCTACTCTTTAACCATTTCAGTACCAAATAAAGTGCGAGCACACATGTTTGCAAACATGGACAATTACACTTATGTCATATCATATGAAATCTATACCTCTTTGAAGACGCTTTGTCCTCAAATACAAAGACCACCATTTATTTTCATGGAAAATTTTATCTTTAATTAAACATATTTAAATCACTTTTTCAAGCAAACTGTTTCAACCACACTAGTTATTCAGCACTCTCTCTCTCTATGTATATACCAACCCTGACTCCTGAAAGGTTACATGAAAATGTATTACCAAATCAGAATCCTTGCCCTATTTACATCCCTGGCTATTTTAATACAGTCATGGCCAGCTCAACAAAGAGTCTAAAACCGAAGCAAATTATATCTATAGTTCATTCTTGAAGATGTGTATTTTCTTTGGCAGTCCCTATAATTGACCACTAGATGGCCGTTGATTGACAAGTTATCCAGTCATGTGACTCTGACATGTGCTCGGCTTTGTTCCTTTTTCTGAAAACATATTCCTTATCACACATGTTGAAAGTGATTTAATTTAATTGAGTAAATACAGTTTATTTAGTTGAGATTCATGCACATAGCTTAACATTTCTTATGTATTTAGTGTAAGATGATAGACACATTTGTGAGATTGTTTTAATTAAAGTTAACTCAATATAGCTAACTGTTGGCTAACTATTTGCTAGCTATGACAACAATTTGATAATACCAGTCACCCTAACCATTTCATGTATTTAACAGATCTGGAACAATGAGAATATTGCAAACAACCGTTCTCCTGTCCTGTATCATTTGGGTATGTACAGGACATGGACAGAGAGCAATGTCAGATGAGACCTATGATGTGATACTGAAGGCACTCAAGGGGGAATTTAATGTCCCTGTAGCACAGAGATCCCAGCATGCTGCTCTTGTTCGACTGTGGCGTTATAGGAAACTTTACGCCCTTAGTGAGGATGGTATCACACTCAATTGGTAGCTAAAAATGCAACTATCCCTGCAGTTGTGAACAGGGTTCTTGAAACAAAAGGTTCTGATGCAAGAAAGGTGAACATACACCGTAGAGAAGAATACTCTGGCATCAGTCGAGCTAGTGTGCAAGACACATTGGACAGGTCAAGACGCTACCATCTGCATAAGGCGAAATTTGGAAACAAACCCATTCCAAAATCCATTAAAGCCAAAGCAGTTCAAGATGGCCACCAGATTTACCTTCTTGACATGGGGAAATTGAGAGTTGCGCATGCCCGAGCCACATATACAGTGGGTTATGGGTTATTGAGTGTAGATTGATGAGAAAAAAAAATTATTGAATCAATTTTAAGATGAGTCTGAAACATAACAAAATGTGTAAAACTTGAAAGGGTCTGAAAACTTTCCGTATGCACTGTAGGTACATCCTGACTATAGTAGATGTATTTAGCAGACATACACTGCTCAAACTTATCTTATTATAACACCAAGTCAATTAAACCAAACCGGTCATGCTGGATGATGTTGCAGGCAGCATAACATTCGCCACGGCGTCTCCAGACTTTTTCACATCTGTCACAGGTGCTCAGTGTGAACCTGCTCTCATGTGTGAAGAGAACGGGGCACCACTGGCGAACCTGCCAATTTTGGTGCTCTCTGGCAAATGCCAATCGAGCTGCACGGTGCTGGGCTGTGAGCACAGGTCTCACTATAGGACGTCGGGCCCTCATGCCACCCTCATGGAGTCTGTTTCTGACAGTTTGGTCAGAAACATGCACACGAGTAGCCTGCTGGAGGTACATTTGTAGGGCTCTGGCAGTTCCTCCTCGCACAAAGAAGCAGATACCGGTCCTGCCGCTGGGTTGTTGCCCTTCTACGGCCCTGTCCAGCTATCCTCGTGTAATGGCCCGTCTCCCGGTATCTCCTCCATGCTCTTGAGACTGTGCTGGGAGACACAGCAAACCTTCTTGCAATGGCACATATGGATGTGCCATCCTGGAGGAGCTGGACTACCTGTGCAACCTGAATGGGCTGCAGGTACCGCCTCTTGCTACCAGTAGTGACAAGGGCACTAGCAAAATGCAAAACTAGAGAAAAATCAGTCAGGAAAAATAAGGAGAGAGAAATTGTCTGTGGCCACCACCTGCAAAACCATTTACTTTTTGGGGGTTGTCTTGCTGTTGCCTCTCTTGTCCATCTGTTGTCGCTTTCATTTGCACCAAAGCAGGTGAAATTGATCCACAATTGTTTACGCTTCCTAACCGGACAGATCGATATCCCAGAAGTTTAATTGACTTGGTGTTATACTGTGATGATGAAGTTCTCTTAATTTTTTTGAGCAGTGTAGTTTGTGAATGGTCAACGTGTTCTTCTGCATGTAATGCAAATCATGTTCCATCGAAGTTAATGAAAACTTCTGATTGTTCTGAAGAAAGACACTATCCAATTCTTCTTATGGATTTCACTGTAATCTTAAAGGTTCCATTCACATGTTGCTTGAGCCTTGCTTCGGCCTGAAAAAAGGGAAAATAATGGCATAAATTAAAAGCAATCAAAAATGTTAAAGTCTTACTCAAATCTATGGAGTAAATTCAAGGATAAAAATAGTTGAGTATGAATTTCACATTTTGTATTCCATAAAAATGCAACTAAGGTCTAAAGTTCAAAGTCCAAGTATAATTTAATTCAGGCTATCCAAAATGATAAAGTCTAAATATTTGAGCAAAGTAAAGAACTGTAGACTCACAGCGTCTTCCAGTTCCTTTGTCTAATGACTTGACACACCAAACAAACTGAGGAGCCATCTTTAAAGAGGTTATGTGTTCCGATACCAAAATTAAAGTCTCCACACCAAAATAAAGGTCTTCAAAGAGAAAACAAATGTCTTAAACAGAACATAAATTTGGCTCCTACAAATAGTTAATTTCATAAGACGATGCCAAAAGTTTCATTTTTGGACATTTGGAAGTTTTAAACATGTCAAGCTACATCTTGCACAAATGGAATAATCGTAATATTGTCATGATCAATAGTGGAACGGAGGGAAACTTCCAATCTTGCAAATGTTGTGAGGTCTATAAACAATGAGAGATTTTACATGAGAATGGTGAACTGCATTAGGGCACACAGAAAACACAAGATGCAACACTGGGTCAGTGATGTCATCAAAAAGGTACTGACTATTTGTAGCAGCTGGTGTCGCCTGTCTCGTAGTAGTTGGAGGGGCCATCATAGTAGTTGGAGGGGTCATCGGAGTAGTTGGAGGGGCTGTCATAGTAGTTGGAGGGGCCGTTGTAGTTTGAGCAGCCATTGTGGTAGGTGCGGCCGTTGTAGTTGGTGAGGCTGTTGTAGTTTTTGCGAGCATTGTAGTAGGTGCGGCCATTGTAGTAAGTGCGGCCGTTGTAGTTGGTGCGGCCGTTGTAGTTGGTGCGGCCGTTGTAGTTGGTGCGAGCGTTGTAGTAGGTGCGGCCGTTGTAGTTTGTGCGAGTGTTGTAGTTGGTGCGAGCGTTGTAGTAGGTGCGGCCGTTGTAGTTGGTGCGGCCGTTGTAGTTGGTGCGGGCGTTGTAGTAGGTGCGGGCGTTGTAGTTGGTGCGGGCGTTGTAGTAGGTGCGGGCGTTGTAGTTGGTGCGGCCGTTGTAGTAGATGCGGCCGTTGTAGTTGGTGCAAGCGTTGTAGTTGGTGCGAGCGATGTAGTTGGTGCGGCCGTTGTAGTTGGTGCGGCCGTTGTAGTTGGTGCGAGCGTTGTAGTAGGTGCGAGCGTTGTAGTTGGTGCGGCCATTGTAGTTGGTGCGGCCGTTGTAGTTCGTGCGAGCGTTGTAGTAGGTGCGGGCGTTGTAGTAGGTGCGGCCGTTGTAGTTGGTGCAAGCGTTGTATTAGGTGCGGCCCTTGTAGTTGGTGCGGCCGTTGTAGTAGATGTGGCCATTGTAGTTGGTGCAAGCGTTGTAGTTGGTGCGAGCGATGTAGTTGGTGCGGCCGTTGTAGTTGGTGCGGCCGTTGTAGTTGGTGCGAGCGTTGTAGTAGGTGCGAGCGTTGTAGTAGGTGCGGCCGTTGTAGTTGGTGCGGCCATTGTAGTTTGTGCGAGTGTTGTAGTTGGTGCGAGCGTTGTAGTAGTTGCGGCCGTTGTAGTTGGTGCGGCCGTTGTAGTTGGTGCGAGCGTTGTAGTAGGTGCGAGCGTTGTAGTAGGTGCGAGCGTTGTAGTTGGTGCGGCCGTTGTAGTTGGTGCGAGCGTTGTAGTAGGTGCGAGCGTTGTAGTAGGTGCGGCCGTTGTAGTTGGTGCGGCCGTTGTAGTTTGTGCGAGTGTTGTAGTTGGTGCGAGCGTTGTAGTAGTTGCGGCCGTTGTAGTTGGTGCGGCCGTTGTAGTTGGTGCGAGCGTTGTAGTAGGTGCGAGCGTTGTAGTAGGTGCGGCCGTTGTAGTTTGTGCGAGTGTTGTAGTTGGTGCGAGCGTTGTAGTAGGTGCGGCCGTTGTAGTTGGTGCGGCCGTTGTAGTTCGTGCGAACGTTGTAGTAGGTGCGGCCGTTGTAGTAGGTGCGGCCGTTGTAGTAGGTGCGGCCGTTGTAGTTGGTGCAAGCGTTGTATTAGGTGCGGCCCTTGTAGTTGGTGTGGCCGTTGTAGTAGATGCGGCCGTTGTAGTTGGTGCGAGCGATGTAGTTGGTGCGGCCGTTGTAGTTGGTGCGGCCGTTGTAGTTGGTGCGAGCGTTGTAGTAGGTGCGAGCGTTGTAGTTGGTGCGGCCGTTGTAGTTGGTGCGGCCGTTGTAGTTGGTGCGAGCGTTGTAGTAGGTGCGGCCGTTGTAGTAGGTGCGGCCGTTGTAGTTGGTGCAAGCGTTGTATTAGGTGCGGCCCTTGTAGTTGGTGCGGCCGTTGTAGTAGATGCGGCTGTTGTAGTTGGTGCAAGCGTTGTAGTTGGTGCGAGCGATGTAGTTGGTGCGGCCGTTGTAGTTGGTGCGAGCGTTGTAGTAGGTGCAAGCGTTGTAGTTGTTGCGGCCGTTGTAGTTGGTGCGGCCGTTGTAGTTTGTGCGTGTGTTGTAGTTGGTGCGAGCGTTGTAGTAGTTGTGGCCGTTGTAGTTGGTGCGGCCGTTGTAGTTGGTGCGAGCGTTGTAGTAGGTGCAAGCGTTGTAGTTGGTGCAAGCGTTGTAGTTGGTGCGAGCGATGTAGTTGGTGCGGCCGTTGTAGTTGGTGCGAGCGTTGTAGTAGGTGCAAGCGTTGTCATAGCAGCAGTTGTTGTTTTTAGAGCAGCTGTTGTAGTAGTAGCGTATGTTGTAATTTGAGCAGCTGTTGTAGTGAGCAAAGCTGTTGTAGTTGGAGCACAAGACGATCTGGCACGGAACACAGAAACAGAGGAGACTATAATTCAGACTAATGTAAAAAAAGGGAAGAAAGGGAAAACACGGAACGGACCACAAGATAGAAAATACATATAAACGGAAATACCAGAACCAAACATGGACGTGGAGCCACGGGACGTGACAATTCACAATAAGAACAAAACAGACAAAAACAGGGAATAATAAAAACAGGAAAATATTGGATAAAACTATATAAAATTAATAAAACACAATAAAATAAATAATAAAATAGGATAAAACTAAATAATAGAACAGAATAACTTTTATTTTTCTGTGAGGGAACTTCAGTTGTAGTTGCCAGCAACAAAAAAGACAAAAATAGTGGGGCAAACCCAAAAACACAAACAGACATGTTAAATAAAGACATTCAATTGAATCAGATGCCTCACATCAAAGTGAATGCATGAGTGGAGTGAAATATGATTATGATTAAAATTTATATTCCTAATAGTATTTTATTTTTACAAGATTCTTTTTACAATGCAGAATATTGATAATCATGATTAGGACTGAGCCTAGCCAAGCCTACTATTGACTGTTTTGTAGCCTACAGTGAGTAGTCTCCATCTTTTTAAATGACCTTCACTTTTAGTTCATAATAAGTTTCAAATAGGCTACTGCATTACAAAAAATATTAGTGTCCACATCACCATCGCAGACCTGCGTTTATTGTCATTCTTCTCATTACAGACGGCTGTTAGAAAAAGACCATATCCCCGGGACCACACTGCAGTATAATAACAGGCATAAACAATTAAAATAAAAAATAAATTGTGTGAAGTAGCTTTAAGAATTCCTTCCTTGTCGCGTCTGGTCCTCACTCCCCAGAAAGTAGTTTTGAAAAATCTTGTGGGGATGGGATAAGTACACAGGAAGAGGGTTTTAGTAGCTGGACAATGTTATGGAGCATTTGTGCATCCATCAGGCCAAATACATGCATGTAATCTCTATGACACAACCAAGCACATACTAGAGGAATATTAAAAATTCTGGACAAACAAATGGCAATTGAAGATGAAATAAAGGTTTTTAAATGTCTTTCATTTGTTGGAAATGTATTTTAAAAACAAAAGCACAGAATTGGTGGAGCATGAGTTTGGGAATCTAATCTATTGTTCTGGTGAAGCCCACAGTATTGTCATTGTGGGGGGTCTGTAGGAGGTTAAAGGATTTCTGTTGTCAAAAGACAAGGAAATAAGGTCCTGTAGTTAGAATGATAGTAATCATTGGACAGTCTATTGTTGGGAAATTGTTACTATCAGAGGGGCTATTCCATTAGAAAGTGCTGTTGTAGTTAGAGCGGCTGTTGTAGTTAGAGCGGCTGTTGTAGTTATAACGGCTGTTGTCGTGGCAGCAGTTGTAGTAGTAGCGGTTGTTGTAGTCGGAGCGGCTGTTGTTGTGGGAGTGGCTGTTGTAGTCAGAGAAGCTGTTGTTGTGGGAGTGGCTGTAGTAGTAAGAGAGGCTGTTGTAGTCGAAGCGGCTGGTGTTGTGGGAGTGGCTGTTGTAGTTGGAGCGGCTGTTTTTGTGGGAGCAGTTGTTGTAGTCTGAGTTGCTGTTGTCGTTAGAATGGCTGTTGTAGTGGGAGTGGCTGTTGTTGTGGGAGCGACTGTTGTAGTCTAGGCAGCTGTTGTAATGGGAGCGGCTGTTGTAGTTGTATTGGATATTGTAGTTGGAGCGGTTGTTGTCGTAGTAGCAGTTGTTGTAGTCAGAGCGGCTGTTGTAGTGGGAGTGGCTGTTGTTGTGGGAGCGGAGCGTCTGTTGTAGTTGGACTGGCTGTAGTTGTTGGAGCAGCTGTTGTAGTCACAGCGGCTTTTGTTGTGGGAGCAGGTGTTGTTGTGGGAGCAGCTGTTGTCGTGGGTGTGGCTGTTGTCGTTGGAGCGGATGTTGTAGTTGGAGCAGTTGTTGTCGTAGCAGCAGTTGTAGTTAGAGCAGCTGTTGTAGTAGTAGCGGATGTTGCAATTTGAGCAGGTGTTGTAGTGAGGAATGCTTTTGTAGTCGGAGCGGTTGTTGTTGTGGGAGTAGTTGTTGTAGTTTGAATTGCTGTTGTTGTTGGAGCGGCTGTAGTAGTCGGAGCGGCTGTTGTAGTGGGAGCGGTTGTTGTAGTCTGAGCGGCTGTTGTTGTAGGGGCGGCTGTTGTTGTGGGAGCGGCTGTTGTTGGAGGAGCGGCATTTGTTGTGGGCTTGGCTGTTGTAGTCAGAGCGGTTGTTGTTGTGGGAGCAGTTGTTGTAGTCTGAGTTGCTGTTGTCATTAGAATGGCTGTTGTAGTGGGAGTGGCTGTTGTTGTGGGAGCGACTGTTGTAGTCTAGGCAGCTGTTGTAATGGGAGCGGCTGTTGTAGTTGTATTGGATATTGTAGTTGGAGCGGTTGTTGTCGTAGTAGCAGTTATTGTAGTCAGAGCGGCTGTTGTAGTGGGAGTGGCTGTTGTTGTGGGAGCGTCTGTTGTAGTTGGACTGGCTGCAGTTGTTGGAGAAGCTGTTGTAGTCACAGCGGCTTTTGTTGTGGGAGCAGCTGTCGTTGTGGGAGCAGCTGTTGTCGTGGGTGTGGCTGTTGTCGTTGGAGCGGCTGTTGTAGTTGGAGCAGTTGTTGTCGTAGCAGCAGTTGTTGTTAGAGCAGCTGTTGTAGTAGTAGCGGATGTTGCAATTTGAGCAGCTGTTGTAGTGAGCAATGCTTTTGTAGTCGGAGCGGTTGTTGTTGTGGGAGTAGTTGTTGTAGTTGGAATTGCTGTTGTTGTTGGAGCGGCTGTAGTAGTCGGAGCGGCTGTTGTAGTGGGAGCGGTTGTTGTAGTCTGAGCGGCTGTTGTTGTAGGGGCGGCTGTTGTTGTGGGAGCGGCTGTTGTTGGAGGAGCAGCATTTGTTGTGGGTTTGGCTGTTGTAGTCGGAGCGGTTGTTGTTGTGGGAGCAGTTGTTGTAGTTGGAATTGCTGTTGTAGTGGGAGCAGTTGTTGTGGGAATGGCTGTTGCAGTCGGAGCGGTTGTTGTTGTGGGTGCAGCTGTTGTAGTCGGAGCGGTTGTTGTTGTGGGAGTGGCAGTTGTTGTGGGAACGGCTGTTGTAGTCAAAGCTGCTGTTGTCGTGGCAGCGGCTGTTGTTGTTGAAGTGGATGCTGTTGTGGGAGCGGCTGTTGTTGTTGAAGCGGCTGTTGTTGTGGGAGCGGCTGTTGTTGTGGGAGCGGCTGTTATGGGAATGGCTGTTGTAGTCGGAGCGGTTGTTGTAGTGGGAGCGGCTGTTGTTGTGGGAGCGGCTGTTATAGTCAGAACGGGTGTTGTTGTGGGAGCGGCTGTTGTAGTCAAAGCTGCTGTTGTCATGGCAGCGGCTGTTGTTGTTGAAGTGGATGTTGTTGTGGGAGCGGCTGTTGTTGTTGAAGCGGCTGTTGTTGTGGGAGCGGCTGTTGTTGTGGGAGCGGCTGTTGTTGTGGGAGCGGCTGTTATGGGAATGGCTGTTGTAGTCGGAGCGGTTGTTGTTGTGGGAGTGGCAGTTGTTGTGGGAATGGCTGTTGTAGTCAAAGCTGCTGTTGTCGTGGCAGCGGCTGTTGTTGTTGAAGTGGATGTTGTTGTGGGAGCGGCTGTTGTTGTTGAAGCGGCTGTTGTTGTGGGAGCGGCTGTTGTTGTGGGAGCGGCTGTTATGGGAATGGCTGTTGTAGTCGGAGCGGTTGTTGTTGTGGGAGTGGCAGTTGTTGTGGGAACGGCTGTTGTAGTCAAAGCTGCTGTTGTCGTGGCAGCGGCTGTTGTTGTTGAAGTGGATGTTGTTGTGGGAGCGGCTGTTGTTGTTGAAGCGGCTGTTGTTGTGGGAGCGGCTGTTGTTGTGGGAGCGGCTGTTATGGGAATGGCTGTTGTAGTCGGAGCGGTTGTTGTAGTGGGAGCGGCTGTTGTTGTGGGAGCGGCTGTAATAGTCAGAGCGGGTGTTGTTGTGGGAGCGGCTGTTGTAGTCAAAGCTGCTGTTGTTGTGGCAGCGGCTGTTTTTGTTGAAGTGGATGTTGTTGTGGGAGCGGCTGTTGTGGTGGGAGGGGCTGTTGTTGTGGGAGGGGCTGTTGTTGTGGGAGCAGCTGTTGTTGTGGGAGCGAATGTTGTTGTGGGAGCAGCTGTTGTTGTGGGAACGGCTGTTGGAGTGGGAGCGGTTGTTGTAATCTGAGCGGCTGTTGTTGTAGGAGCGGCTGTTGTTGTGGGAGCAGCTTTTGTTGTGGGAGCGACTGTTGTTGTGGAAGTGGCTGTTGTTATGGGAGGGGCTGTTTTGGGAGCAGCTGTTGTTGTGGGAGCAGATGTTGTTGAGGGAGCGGCTGTAGTAGTTGAAGCGGCTGTTGTAGTGGGAGCGGTTGTTGTAGTCTGAGCGGCTGTTGTTGTAGGAGCGGCTGTTGTTGTGGGAGCAACTATTGTTGTGGGAGCGGCAGTTGTTGCTTTGGCTGTTGTAGTCGGAGCGGTTGTAGTCTGAGCGGCTGTTGTAGGAGCGGCTGTTGTTGTGGGAGCAGCTTTTGTTGTGGGAGCGACAGTTGTAGTGGGAGCGACTGTTGTTGTGGAAGCGGCTGTTTTTATGGGAGGGGCTGTTGTTGTGGGAGCAGCTGTTGTTGTGGGAGCAGATGTTGTTGAGGGAGCGGCTGTAGTAGTCGGAGCGGCTGTTGTAGTGGGAGCAGTTGTTGTAGTCTGAGCGGCTGTTGTTGTGGGAACGACTATTGTTGTGGGAGCGGCAGTTGTTGTGGGTTTGGCTGTTGTAGTCGGAGCGGTTGTTGTTGCGGGAGTGGCCGTTGTAGTCAGAGCGGGTGTTGTTGTGGGTTCGGCTGTTGTTGTTGAAGCGGCTGTTGTTGTGGGAGCGGCTGTTGTTGTGGGAACGGCTGTTGTAGTCGGAGCGGTTGTTGTTGTGGGAGCGGCCGTTGTAGTCAGAGCGGGTGTTGTTGTGGGCTCGGCTGTTGTTGTTGAAGCGGCTGTTGTTGTGGGAGCGGCTGTTGTTGTGGGAACGGCTGTTGTTGTGGGAGCGGCTGTTGAGGGAATGGCTGTTGTAGTCGGAGCGGTTGTTGTTGTGGGACCAGTTGTTGTAGTTGGAATTGCTGGTGTCATTGGAACGGCTGTTGTAGTGGGAACGGTTGTTGTAGTCGGAGCGGTTGTTGTAGTGGGAGCGGCTGTTGTTGTGGGAGCGGCTGTTATAGTAAGGGCGGCTGTTGTTGTGGGAACGGCTGTTGTAGTCAGAGCGGTTGTTGTAGTGGGAACAGTTGTTGTAGTTGGAATTGCTGTTGTCGTTGGAACGGCTGTTGTAGTGGGAGCGGTTGTTGTGGGAACGGCTGTTGTAGTCAAAGCTGCTGTTGTCGTGGCAGCAGTTGTTGTTGTTGAAGTGGATGTTGTTGTGGGAGCGGCTGTTGTGGGAATGGCTGTTGTAGTCGGAGCAGTTGTTGTTGTGGGAGCAGATGTTGTAGTTGGAATTGATGTTGTCGTTGGAACGGCTGTTGTAGTGGGAGAGGTTGTTGTGGGAGCAGCTGTTGTTGTGGGAGCAGATGTCGTTGAGGGAGCGGCTGTAGTAGTCGGAGCGGCTGTTGTAGTGGGAGCGGTTGTTGTAGTCTGAGCGGCTGTTGCTGTGGGAGCGACTATTGTTGTGGGAGCGGCAGTTGTTGTGGGTTTGGCTGTTGTAGTCGGAGCGGTTGTTGTTGTGGGAGTGGCCGTTGTAGTCAGAGCGGGTGTGGTTGTGGGTTCGGCTGTTGTTGTTGAAGCGGCTGTTGTTGTGGGAGCGGCTGTTGTGGGAACGGCTGTTGTAGTCGGAGCGGTTGTTGTTGTGGGAGCGGCCGTTGTAGTCAGAGCGGGTGTTGTTGTGGGCTCGGCTGTTGTTGTTGAAGCGGCTGTTGTTGTGGGAGCGGCTGTTGTTGTGGGAGCGGCTGTTGTTGTGGGAGCGGCTGTTGTGGGAACGGCTGTTGTAGTCGGAGCGGTTGTTGTTGTGGAAGCGACTGTAGTTGTGGGAGCAGCGGTTGTTGTAGTGGGAGCGGCTGTTGCTGTGGGAGCGGCTGTTATAGTCAGAGCGGCTGATGTTGTGTGAATGGCTGTTGTAGTCGTAGCGGTTGTTGTTGTGGGAACAGTTGTTGTAGTTGGAATTGCTGTTGTCGTTGGAACGGCTGTTGTAGTGGGAGCGGTTGTTGTGGGAATGGCTGTTGTAGTCAAAGCTGCTGTTGTCGTGGCAGCGGCTGTTGTTGTTGAAGTGGATGTTGTTGTGGGAGCGGCTGTTGTGGGAACGGCTGTTGTAGTCGGAGCAGTTGTTGTTGTGGGAGCAGATGTTGTAGTTGGAATTGATGTTGTCGTTGGAACGGCTGTTGTAGTGGGAGAGGTTGTTGTGGGAACAGCTGTTGTAGTCAAAGCTTCTGTTGTCATGGCAGCGGCTGTTGTTTTTGAAGTGGATGTTGTTGTGGGAGCGGTTGTTGTGGGAACGGCTGTTGTAGTCAGAGCGGTTGTTGTTGTGGGAGAAGTTGTTGTAGTTGGAATTGCTGTTGTTGTGGGAGCGGCTGTAGTAGTCGGAGCGGCTGTTGTAGTGGGAGAGGTTGTTGTAGTCTGAGTGGCTGTTGTTGTAGGAGCGGCTGTTGTTGTCATAGTGGCTTTTGTTGTGGGAGCGGCAGTTGTTGGAGCAGATGTTGTTGTGGGAGCGGCTGTAGTAGTCGGAGTGGCTGTTGTACTGGGAGTGGTTGTTGTAGTCTGAGCGGCTGTTGTTGTAGGAGCGGCTGTTGTTGTGGGAGCGGCTGTTGTTGTGGGAGTGGCTGTAGTTCTGGAAGCAGCTGTTGTAGTCGGAGTGGCTGTGGTTGTGGGAGCTGCTGTTGTTGGAGCGGATGTTGTTGTTGGAGCGGCTGTTGTTGTGGGAGTAGCTGTTGTAGTCGGAGTGGCTGTTGTTGTGGGAGCGACTGTTGTTGGAGCGGCTGTTGTTGTGGGAGCGGCTGTTGTAGTCGGAGCGGTTGTTGTAGTCTGAGCGGCTGTTGTTGTAGGATGGGCTGTTGTCGTAGTGGCTGTTGTTGTGGGAGCGGCAGTTGTTGGAGCGGATGTTGTAGTGGGAGCGGCTGTAGTAGTCGGAGTGGCTGTGGTTGTGGGAGCTGCTGTTGTTGTGGGAGCGACTGTTGTTGTGGGAGCAGCTGTTGTTATGGGAGGGGCTGTTGTTGTGGGAGCAGCTGTTGTTGTGGGAGCAGATGTTGTTGAGGGAGCGGCTGTAGTATTCGGAGCGGCTGTTGTAGTCGGAGCGGCTGTTGTAGAGGGAGCGGTTGTTGTAGTCTGAGCGGCTGTTGTTGTAGGAGCGGCTGTTGTTGTGGGAGCGACTATTGTTGTGGGAGCTGTTGTTGTTGGAGCGAATGTTGTTGTGGGAGCGGCTGTTGTAGTCGGAGCGGTTGTTGTTGTGGGAGCAGCTGTTGTAGTCGGAGTGGCTGTTGTAGTCGTAGTGGCTGTTGTTGTGGGAGCGGCTGTTGTAGTCGGAGCGGTTGTTGTTGTGGGAGCGACTGTTGTGGGAGCGGCTGTTGTTGGAATGGATGTTGTTGTGGGAGCGGCAGGAGTAGTCGGAGCGGTTGTTGTAGTCTGAGCGGCTGTTGTTGTAGGAGCGGCTGTTGTTATCGTAGTGGCTGTTGTTGTGGGAGCGGCAGTTGTTGGAGGGGATGTTGTTGTGGGAGCGGCTGTAGTAGTCGGAGCGGCTGTTGTAGTGGGAGCGGTTGTTGTAGTCTGAGCGGCTGTTGTTGTGGGAGCGAATGTTGTTGGAGCGGCTGTTGTGGTGGGAGCGGCTGTTGTAGTCGGAGCGACTGTTGTTGTGGGAGCGGCTGTAGTAGTGGGAGCGGTTGTTGTAGTCTGAGTGGCTGCTGTTGTTGGAGCGGATGTTGTTGTGGGAGCGGCTGTTGTCATAGCGGTTGTTGTTGTGGGAGCGGCTGTTGTTGTGGGAGTAGCTGTTTTTGTCGGAGTGGCTGTTGTTGTTGGAGCGGATGTTGTAGTGGGAGCGTCTGTAGTAGTCGGAGCGGCTGTTGTAGTGGGAGCGGTTGTTGTAGTCTGAGCGGTTGTTGTAGTCTGAGCGGCTGTTGTTGTAGGAGCGGCTGTTGTTGTGGGAGCGAATGTTGTTGTGGGAGCAGCTGTTGTAGTCGGAGTGGCTGTGGTTGTGGGAGCTGTTGTTGTTGGAGCGGATGTTGTTGTAGGAGCGGCTGTTGTTGTCGGAGCGGTTGTTGTTGTGGGAGCGGCTGTTGTTGTGGGAGCAGCTGTTGTAGTCGGAGTGGCTGTTGTTGTGGTAGCTGCTGTTGTTGGAGCGGATGTTGTTGTGGGAGCGGCTGTTGTCATAGCGATTGTTGTTGTGGGAGCGGCTGTTGTTGTGGGAGTAGCTGTTTTTGTCGGAGTGGCTGTTGTTGTGGGAGCGGCTGTTGTTGGAGCGGCTGTTGTGGTGGGAGCGGCTGTTGTAGTCGGAGCGACTGTTGTTGTGGGAGCGGCTGTAGTAGTGGGAGCGGTTGTTGTAGTCTGAGCGGCTGTTGTTGTGGTAGCGACTGTTGTTGTGGGAGCAGCTGTTGTAGTCGGAGTGGCTGTGGTTGTGGGAGCTGTTGTTGTTGGAGCGGATGTTGTTGTAGGAGCGGCTGTTGTAGTCGGAGCGGTTGTTGTTGTGGGAGCGGCTGTTGTTGTGGGAGTAGCTGTTTTTGTCGGAGTGGCTGTTGTTGTGGGAGCGGCTGTTGTAGTTGGAGCGACTTTTGTCATGGGAGTGACTGTTGTCGTGGGAGCGACTGTTGTTGTGGGAGCGACTGTTGTAGTCAGAGCGGTTGTTGTTGTGGGAGCTGCTGTTGTTGTAGGAGCGGCTGTTGTTGTCGTAGTGGCTGTTGTTGTGGGAGCGGCAGTTGTTGGAGCGGATGTTGTTATGGGAGCGGTTGTTGTAGTCTGAGCGGCTGTTGTTGTAGGAGCGGCTGTTGTTGTGGGAGCGACTATTGTTGTGGGAGAGGCAGTTGTTGTGGGTTTGGCTGTTGTAGTCAAAGCTCCAGTTGTCGTGGCAGCGGCTGTTGTTGTTGAAGTGGATGTTATTGTGGGAGCGGCTGTTGTAGTTGGAGCGGTTGTTGTTGTGGGAGCAGTTGTTGTAGTTGGAATTGCTGGTGTCGTTGGAACGGCTGTTGTAGGGGGAACGGTTGTTGTGGGAATGGCTGTTGTAGTCGGAGCGGTTGTTGTCGTGGCAGCGGCTGTTGTTGTTGAAGTGGATGTTATTGTGGGAGCGGCTGTTGTAGTTGGAGCGTTTGTTGTTGTGGGAGCAGTTGTTGTAGTTGGAATTGCTGGTGTCATTGGAACGGCTGTTGTAGTGGGAACGGTTGTTGTGGGAACGGCTGTTGTAGTTGGAGCGGTTGTTGTTGTGGAAGCGACTGTTGTTGTGGGAGCAGCAGTTGTTGTTGGAGCGAATGTTGTTGTGGGAGTGGCTGTTGTAGTCGGAGCGGTTGTTGTTGTGGGAGCGGCTGTTGTTGTGGGAGCGGCTGTTGTAGTCGGAGTGGTTGTTGTTGTGGGAGCGACTGTTGTAGTGGGAGCGGCTGTTGTTGTCGGAGCGGCTGTTGTAGTCGGAGAGACTGTTGTTGTGGGAGCGGCTGTAGTAGTGGGAGCAGTTGTTGTAGTCTGAGCGGCTGTTGTTGTGGGAGCGACTGTTGTTGTGGGAGCAGCTGTTGTAGTCGGAGTGGCTGTGGGAGCTGTTGTTGTTGGAGCGGATGTTGTTGTAGGAGCGGCTGTTGTAGTCAGAGCGGTTGTTGTTGTGGGAGCGGCTGTTGTTGTGGGAGCAGCTGTTGTTGTGGGAGCGGCTGTAGTTGTGGAAGCAGCTGTTGTAGTCGGAGTGGCTGTGGTTGTGGGAGCTGCTGTTGTTGGAGCGGATGTTGTTGGAGCGGCTGTTGTAGTCGGAGCGGTTGTTGTTGTGGGAGCGGCTGTTGTGGGAGCGACTGTTGTAGTGGTAGTGGCTGTTGTTGTGGGAGCGGCTGTTGTTGGAACGGATGTTGTTGTGGGAGCGGCAGGAGTAGTCGGAGCGGTTGTTGTAGTCTGAGCGGCTGTTGTTGTAGGATGGGCTGTTGTCGTAGTGGCTGTTGTTGTGGGAGCGGCAGTTGTTGGAGCGGATGTTGTAGTGGGAGCGTCTGTAGTAGTCGGAGCGGCTGTTGTAGTGGGAGCGGTTGTTGTAGTCTGAGCGGCTGTTGTTGTAGGAGCGGCTGTTGTTGTGGGAGCGAATGTTGTTGTGGGAGCAGCTGTTGTAGTCGGAGTGGCTGTGGTTGTGGGAGCTGTTGTTGTTGGAGCGGATGTTGTTGTAGGAGCGAATGTTGTTGTGGGAGCAGCTGTTGTAGTCGGAGTGGCTGTGGTTGTGGGAGCTGTTGTTGTTGGAGCGGATGTTGTTGTAGGAGCGGCTGTTGTAGTCGGAGCGGTTGTTGTTGTGGGAGCGGCTGTTGTTGTGGGAGCAGCTGTTGTAGTCGGAGTGGCTGTTGTTGTGGGAGCTGCTGTTGTTGGAGCGGATGTTGTTGTGGGAGCGGCTGTTGTCATAGCGGTTGTTGTTGTGGGAGCGGCTGTTGTTGTGGGAGTAGCTGTTTTTGTCGGAGTGGCTGTTGTTGTGGGAGCGGCTGTTGTTGGAGCGGCTGTTGTGGTGGGAGCGGTTGTTGTAGTCTGAGCGGCTGTTGTTGTAGGAGCGGCTGTTGTTGTGGGAGCGAATGTTGTTGTGGGAGCAGCTGTTGTAGTCGGAGTGGCTGTGGTTGTGGGAGCTGTTGTTGTTGGAGCGGATGTTATTGTAGGAGCGGCTGTTGTAGTCGGAGCGGCTGTTGTAGTGGGAGCGGTTGTTGTGGGAACGGCTGTTGTAGTCGGAGTGGTTGTTGTTGTGGGAGCGACTGTTGTTGTGGGAGCAGCAGTTGTTGTGGGTGCGGCTGTTGTCGTCAGAGTGGTTGTTGTTGTGGGAGCGACTGTTGTAGTGGGAGCGACTGTTGTTGTGGGAGCGACTGTTGTTGTGGGAGGGGATGTTGTTGTGGGAGCAGCTGTTGTTGTGGGAGCAACTGTTGTTGTGGGAACGACTGTTGTAGTGGGAGCGGCTGTTGTTGTGGGAGTGGCAGTTGTAGTGGGAGCGGCTGTTTTTGTGGGAGTGGCTGTTATAATCTGAGCGGCTGTTGTTGTGGGAGCGGCTGTTGTTGGAGCAGATGTTCTTGCGGGAGCAGCTGTAGTAGTCGGAGCGGCTGTTGTAGTGGGAGCGGTTGTTGTTGTGGGAGCTGACGTTTTAGTCAGAGCGGGTGTTGTTGTGGGGGCGGCTGTTGTTGTTGAAGCGGCTGTTGTTGTGGGGGCCACTATTGTTGTGGGAGCTGCCGTTGTAGTCAGAGCGGGTGTTGTTGTGGGAGCGGGTGTTGTTGTGGGAGCGGCTGTTGTTGTTGAAGCGGCTTTTGTTGTGGGGGCGGCTGTCGTAGTGGGAGCGGTTGTTGTCGTGGGAGAGGCAGGTGTAGTTGGAGTGGCTGTTACAATGGACACAACAATTGTTTCATAAATAGTTCTTACATGCACAGTTTACAAATTGTTTTTAGACAGACACTTTGTACCAATAGTGGACATCTATATTGAAAATGAGACAAAATCACAAACATTGTGTTCATTTAAATGCATTTACATCCATCTCGGGTGAATCCTCCAATTCTGCCCCGTTGATCCATTTCAAATCTAATGTGTGGCTAGGTTCACCTACACTTTTAATCCTGACAACATGTACATGCACATCATTATTCCAGTCTTCTACTCAAGTATTCCGGTTACGATACAAACCATGTAAACACCTTATTCTGAACAGCAAAACCCGGTTGTTTTAAAAAAAAATTGCAATCCAAATAAACACCTTATTCCCTTTAAAAACTATCGCTCATGCATAAGTAAGGTGTCACTTAGGGCATGGAAAATACTCATTCCAATTCACTGTATGCTGATATATAGATGAATGTAAAACATTTCCTTGGATTCATTATGAATGGGAACTTCAGGTAAGTTGCTGACACGTTTCTTACAGCTAGAGACATATCTGCATTCCTTTTACTGATTATTTTGTACTTAGGGAAGTTTTTACCCCAGTGCTGATTCCAATCTATCCTGGTGTAATTGCACCATAGTAAGATTGTGCTTGTTCACAATCTTTGAGCGTGTACGCTCTATTGATTTACAAAAAGCTTTTAGTTTGTTATTTCTAGTGGTAAACTTGGTTATTGTTTTCATATAGCATATACTGCAGTTAGGCACTTGGTGCTGCCGCGTTTTTTATAGCCATAGGTAGATTTGCACTCCTTTTTGCTGATTATTTTGTATGTGGGGAAATAGTTTTTACCCCAATGCTGATTCCAATCTATCCTGGTGTGGTCGCACCCCAGTGAGGCTTTTTCCTGACTGCGATGCTGGAAACCCGTACTAAAGTACAGATGACTCCCCGGCCTGGTCTCCCTTGACACCTATCTAATTTTAAACACTTTGGGCCTAGTAAAAAGACCTGTAGCGTGTAAAAAGCCTTTTAGCACACACAAAACCAGTAACATGACCGATAATTGGTCATGGCATTTCTTTTGCACCAATCATTGCTTGTGTTATTAGTTTTGCGTATGTTAAAAGGTTTTGCACACACTAAAGGTCTTAGTATATCAGGCCCATTATGTACGTGAAATAGGCCTAATTACTTGGATGCCGTCCATCAGGACTGACAAAGTGTAATATTCAGCTAACCATGTATACAGGAATAAGATTATAATAAGGTTATTCTTTTCATGATGCATCCAAACGTCATAATAGGAATATGACAACCAGAATAAGGATTGTTGCTCAGAATATGGTGTGCATGTAAACATGGTCACTGATTTGAAATGCTAATTTTCAAATTAGCTTTGTGAGCGTTGCCTTCTTTGAGACAAAGTTGCTGAATGTTTTTGGTAGCAGTCATGTATATTATTGTGGTTCTTGGCAAGCATAGGTAACATACATTTTATTCTGATGGATTTCACTGTAATTTTAATGGTTCCACTCAATTCCTGCTGAAGAATTTCTTCGGCCTGAAAAAAAGAGTCATAGGAGTCAGATCACCTTGTTGAGTATGGATTATTTTGTATTATCAAATTGATATTGTTTTTGAATGTTTTTTGCATTTGCCACCAGCGGTAATGGCCGTCTCCCAGAGCCTTTGGACAACAGCTCAGGATGTGTTCAAGTGTTCCCCTCTAGGAACACCACAGGAACTCTGGGGTATTCTGCTAAGCCCCAGCAGTGTAGGTTGGAAGAGCTGGGGAGAACATTGTAAACGGCCTGGACAAAAAAATTGATGCAATGCGATTCTACCTGCCAGAGGTCAGCCCATGTGATCTTTCTACCCACCGTCTGCTCCCACCAAGTCTAGGCTCCTTATTGTCTCATCCCTACTCTCCTACATTAGATTGCCGACAGTGGCCTTAACTGGCTCTCTATCAGGTTCTGTAGATAAAGGGGTGCTGGATGCTCACTCAGTGGATAATAAATAGCATTTGGACTTAAAGATGGAAAATGACATGACAATGACATTAGGAAAAAAATCATTAACTTTAACAAATCACATTGGCACCACAGGTATTCTGGGTAGGGTTGCCTCATTCAATCAAAAATCAAATCAGCGTTGGAGAGTGACTCCGTAGTGCTACTCTATGTCAATTCGGGTCCAGTCGGAGTCCTCATGTTTTGGATCATTACCTATTGTTTGAAAAGGCTCTCTAAACATTTCTTTCATATTTTATATTATAATGCTATGATATAATGCTATGATATGATGCTACGTTATGGGAAGGATGTGCTTTCTTATCTGTTCTGTAGTTATCTGTTCTGTAGTTACTTTGATGTCGTTTTTGTATGCACTTACTGTATGGCACTTACTTTTGGATAAAAGCGTTTGCTAAATGACCGTAATATAATGTAATGTTACAGTATGCTTCCAGGACAATCTGTTTTTAGTTTAATGAAAAGTTATAATGACTATGACAGGGCAGGTTTCCAGTAGCATATGTATATAATTACTTAGATTTTTTTTGTTGTTGGGGGGAATTATGTGTGTTTATATGTACTATCCTCAACTCTGCCAGTCAGCTGACAACTCACAGTGAAAGGTCACACCTCTGTCAGACGGATATTTTCTGTTATTTTCATAGTGATTAAAAAAATTTATTTATATCAAGTCAAAAGTTGCTAGGGTACACCTAATGTGTGTTCATCATGTTATAAATGATATATGCTTTTTATCACAAAGACAAAGTACATTATCAACAAAAATTGTAAGTGGGCAACATTTTTTTTTTGTCTTTCTGTATTTGTCATTCTTTCTTGAATAAAAAGATGTCACACTTTTTAATTATACAGCTAATAAAATTATCTTAAAACATTAAACATTTCCTTCATATTTTATTTTATAATGTTATGATCTTTGTGTGCCTAATGGAGTTGACAAAATGCAAGTCCTGAGCTGCAAAAAGTACTATTTAAGAAAAGATTTTAATAGCCAAGACTTTGATCTTTCAAAATATATTTTCCCAGCATGAATGCGTGATCTAAGCGACTTTGACCATGATTGCTGGTGTCAGACATGGTCGTTCCAGCATTTCACTACCCTCCTGGGACTTTCACACATTACAGTCTCTATTTTATGGAGAATGGTGCAAAAAACAAAAAAACATTCAGAGAGTGGCAGTTCTGTGGGTGAAAACGCCTTGTTAATGAGAGGTCAGAGGAGAATGAGCACACTTGTTCAAGCTAACAGAAAGGCCACAAATAAACACAAATGCTCAAATAAAAGCTGTTTACAACCGTGGTGAGCAGAAGGGCATTTCTGAATACACAACACATCGAACCGTGGAGAGGATGGGCTACAGCAGCAGAAGACTACTCCTGTCAGCTTAGGACAGAAAGATGAGGCTACAGTGGGCACGTGATCACCAAAACTTGACAATTGAATTGAATTGATTACAAAAAAAAGAAGATTGCTGTGACTTGCAGATGCTAGGGTCAGAATCTGGAGGAAACAGAATCTATGGATCCATCCTGCTTTGTGTCAACGGTGCAGGCTGGTTGTGTTGTAACAGTGCAGACTAGTTGTGTTGTAACAGTTCAGGCTAGTTGTGTTGTAAGGGTGCAGGCTGGTTATGTTGTAACAGTGCAGGCTAGTTGTGTTGTAACAGTTCAGGCTAGTTGTGTTGTAACAGTGCAGACTAGTTTTGTTGTAACAGTTTATGCTAGTTGTGTTGTAACGGTGCAGGCTAGTTGTGTTGTAACGGTGCAGGCTGGTTGTGTTGTAACAGTGCAGACTAGTTTTGTTGTAACGGTGCAGGCTGGTTGTGTTGTAACAGTGCAGACTAGTTGTGTTGTAACGGTGCAGGCTGGTTGTGTTGTAACGGTGCAGACTAGTTTTGTTGTAACGGTGCAGGCTGGTTGTGTTGTAACAGTGCAGACTAGTTGTGTTGTAACGGTGCAGACTAGTTGTGTTGTAACGGTGCAGGCTGGTTGTGTTGTAACGGTGCAGGCTGGTTGTGTTGTAACAGTGCAGACTAGTTGTGTTGTAACGGTGCAGGCTGGTTGTGTTGTAACGGTGACGGCTGGTTGTGTTGTAATGGTGTGTGGGATGTTTCCTTGGCACATATTAGGTCACTTAAAAATTATTGATCCATTTTCTAATGGATACTTCCACCAGGATAATATGCCATGTCACAAACCTGGCTCCACAGCCATCAGCCCTTAATTCCATCGACAGAAAAATTTCAAATGCTGTCAACTTACCTGTCGCACAAATGGAATAATTGTCATACTGTCAAGATCAACAGTGGAACGGAGGGAAACTTCCAATCTTGCAAACGTTGTGAGGTCTGTAGACAATGAGAGATAGTCCATGAGAACAAGCCTGTAGGCCTCCCTAGCTGTGGGAGGGAACAGGCACTGCTGCTATCCAAGGTCCTGTAGGCGTGCGTCCCAATATTCTTCACTCCCCACCTCCAATCCCCCACTACCACTCCTCTCTTACCCAGAAGTATGCAAAACTGTGAACGTTTCGAGTACAGGTATTTGCATGTACAGTATACAATGTACCCGACATTGCAGTTTGCGTCAAGACATTAATTCATATGTAACCATTAATACATAATTAAGATGTAATCAGTGACATTAGATTAAAACACAAAAATAAAAAGTTTCCGGGGCACGAAGTAGAGGAGTGGTAGTGGAGGAGGAAAGGTTGCATTTCGACCCCTGGTCTCCCTAGCTGTGGGATGGAACAGGCACTGCTGCTATCCAAGGTCCACGTAGGCCTCCCTAGCTGACTTCACCACCAAGTGGTGCATCTGAGCATGAGCGAGAAACATTAACTGCATACAGCTGTTGTTTGGAAGAACCCAAATGACAGAAGCAAAAATAAATAAAAAACTATACAACAAATTATTATGACTTATCAGGAAAAGAAGAGAAAAAGGTTTGCACAACTGGCAATAGTAAAAATAAAACAGGAGCTTGGAGAAAAGAGTAGATTCATTAAGAAGGTTTATGCTCCGCATGCTGTATCTTGCACAAACTCTTAATAAACTTATTTTGTTTATTTATTTTTAAAGATGTGCAAGATACAGTGTGCAAAAGCATAATCCTTTTATGTATTATCAGCAAAAAGCAGTTTCTTCTTCCTCCAACACATTTACAGAAAACCAAGCCTATGATAAATAACTGGCAGATGAAGCATGCTGGATCATGCATCAGTACGTTCTTGCTTCTGTCATATTAAGAAATGTGTCAGTCTTGTTTTAGGGATTTTGAAAATTTTACGATGCAATGAATGAATGAAACAATTTTTTGGGTGGGCAAAATTGTAAACCATTGTTATAAAATGCTAATACTATTAGTAAGTATCTATAAAAATGGACAAATTAAATCCACTGAATAACACAACTGAAGCAGTTATACTATAAACAATAATTTCACACTAGAACCTCACGCATCCTATAGAGTAGACATAATTTAACAGGTTTCTGACAAGCTCTGTAGAGGTTAAAGATCTGAAATATTGATGTCCCCAGCCAACCCAGCTTTATTTGCCATTTAAAATAATTCCCGAGTATCTACAACATAAATGTGTTACGGTTATTTTAATAAAAAATATATTTTAGCTTATTTTCCATCCACTCGCTTTCCCCTCATAGAGAACAGGGTGTGGCGCGGCGAGTGTGGTACGTTCGCCAGTTATGAATTTTTTTTTATTTAAAAATTTGTTTCTGATTTTTTCCCTTTTTCTCCCAATTTGGTAGCCAATTGAACCCCTAATCTAATTCAATTCCCCCCCATGTAGCAACCGCTAGAGAACCACTGCTACACAACCCCGTCAATCGGTATTAGTTGTGGAAGTCGTGGCCATGTCCTCTACAGGACGTAGCTCCGCGAGCTCCTGACCGTGACACGCCCTAGGTCCCCGTGCGCAGCGATTCTCTCCGAGCCCCTCCCCCCACCCGGAAGCAGCTGCCAATTGCTGCTTCCACAGGGCGCCGGCCACGCTCGGATATGGCAGGACCGGGGCGCGAACCCCGATCCTCGGAGCACAACTGCCAGTTATGAATTTGCAAAAGATAGCTTCCACAAATACACTATGGAAATAAATGCGTCCAGCACAGCTTGTCTGGCTTGTGAAACTCAGATCTAATGGTCAAAGTATGTGTTTTAGATAATATATGAATCAGTATTGAGCCTATTTCTCACTTCAAATGTTTTCAAAAACGTATTTTAGTGGACTGTTTTGGTGGAATAAATGTAAAAATATAGCGCCCCCTAGTGCATATTAACCTGTCCTGCACTGGAAGTGGCACTGTGAACCAAAGCCTGCCACACTACTCCCTTCTTGGTAACACTTTACAATAAGGGAACACAACTTAACCTTAACTAATGCATGACTCATCATGATTTCATCATGATTTAATGCATGAATTAATGGATGATATATCATTAACTCTGTGCGGCTCAATATTAATAAATGATCAAGGCATTATTAGTTCATGTCATTACTTTACACTTAATGTATCATCATGAACATTAACAGACAGTTAAGTCATACATTGGTGGTGGATTTATCCATTTTGGGGCGCCCAAAACTTTTCCTGACAGTGTGCTGACAAAGCTGTTCGCTTTTAAAACAACCGAAATTCTGATTTTTATAAATCACCCATTTTTATAACAACCCCCCATTGCTTGTGTATATAAGGAGACAGGATCTGTGTGGCTTACAATATCACATGTTTTATGTTATTTAAATTTAATTTATCTTAGGAAATGTATAATTTGTCATTATTTTTCAATATTAGCCTATTTGCAATATTCAATAATTCAGACTAATAAGCTGTTGAGTGAACGCTATGCCTACTTCTAATATGTTTCTACTAAAACTATGGCGCTTTAGTCATATTTTCAACCCAGTTATACCATAATACAGAATAATCAATCCGTGATTTTACTTGACACAATAACAAATATATAGTATTGATGTTTTACTTATCGTACAGCCAACAAAAGACTATGGTTGGTCAACATATGACTCACTCAACATATGACTCTGATTAGGGAACGGGTACAATAATGATTAATCTAGCCTACAATTACACGCATGCTCGGACCGTGAAAATAGGAAAAATAAAAATAGGAAGTGAAGAAGTAAATGATAAATGGAAGAGTAAAATAAATGTTTTTTTATTTATTTATTATATCGACTGATTGGAGGCTAAGGAAATTATTAAAAGCGTTTTTATTTTTTACAATCCAGATAACCCGTTTGTGACTTTTGTCGCCTTTAGCTTTCCATATAGCAGCGTATCAATCTCAGACACAAATAGCTAGCAAGCTAGCTGCTATGAGGCCTACTATCATTGTAATTTTGCTTGCTGGCTTGCCAATGTCCAATTTATTTAGGCTAGTTCAGTGGCATTAGTATTAGAACACACAAGGATTTGCATATTGCTGCTAACTGTAACAGTAGCTAGTTAGGCAAATGTTAAATTGCATAATTCCCTTAGAAATGTCCTTTTCGGAGTAAAATTTGTATGTATTTAACGTTACCCTGTCATGTGAGCTCAGGACTGGACTTATTGAAATAATTTGATTTTGCGAGGAGCATGTACAGTAGCCTAACTTAGTTATCCTTCAGTTGCCACCAGAAATATATATGTATGTGTGTGTGTGTGTTAAAATGGTCTCTGGTGATAGATGTGATCTTTTGCTTCCTATCTGCGTTCAGTTCAGTTAAAAAAAATATATTGAACTGAATTAGATTCAACTACTTTATGTGATGTCGTAATAAACCTACATGTAGGGTCGTGGGAGACATGGCAGGACATGGAGGAGGAGGAAATGCGTTTTTGGGATTTTGAGGTATCAGTGGAAACGGCCAGTTCTCAGACAGGTGAAGACTGCTCCCATTCATCAGAGGACATGTTCGTCGGAAGACCACAGTAATAAGTGATCAATGGTTGCCACTACTGGATACACCCATTTCATTGTTAACCACAGCAGGAGCTTTACTGATCCTAACAGTGGGGGACATACACAAAGTATAGAGAGGGCTAAGGGGATTTATAAAAATCTGATATGGTGACTGAGAGGAAATGGGAGTGAGATCCTTTTGAATGTCTTAATAAATTGTGTTCCACATGTATAATTAATAAAACATTGATGTTCTATTTGGACGACTTTTGACTGGTTTAATACTAGGTTTTCAAGGGTGCAGAAATCATTGAGCTATTTATTAAGTAATAGTGATGTGATGATGGGGTAATCATTACTATATGAAGAATCGTGTGTGACTTTACTTGAAGGGTGACAATTCATTGAACTCATAATTAAGTAATGAACTCATGGTTAACAAATGCTTGCCTCCTATCAATATACATTACGTAATCATTTACAAATTATTATCATACCATGACTTTACTTAGAGGGACACAAGTCAGCCAAGTATTTAGGAAGTAATGGTGATCACATGTGCGAAATAATAATGAAATTTAATGATAAATGGTGAACTCCTTACCATTTACACTCAGTATCTACTGTATTAGGAATACCTACCTAGTATTATCTAATCTTCTGTTGCTGCAGCCCATCCCTTTCAGGGTTCAACACATGCATTCAGTGATAATACTCTGCTCACCACTGTTGTTCATTTTTATTTTTTTGGCCTTTCTGTTAGCTTGAATGTGTCTGGCCATTCTCCTCTGACCTATTATTAACAAGGTTGTTTCTGCTCTCTGAACTGCCACTTACTGGATGTTTTTGGGGTATGGCACTTAACCCTGACCCAATTTTTACAACAAATAGCGTATATATTAACCTTGGGTATTGGTAACTATATCATTGAAAAATAAGTACAAAGTACTCATTCTCTAAAACAGATGAATAGCTGTCATAATCCACACACATTGACTCCATATTATTTACAAAGATCACCATAAAATCTATTAGGCATGATATTTTTATGACACATTAGAGATAGACCTACTGTAGGGTTCGCCCAGAAGCATAGTCTGAATGATTGAATATTGGCAAATATAGGCTATCATTGAACATACAGTCAAGCCGGAAAGGCTGAATACCCCTTTCACCTTCTCCATGTTTTATTACATTACAGACATATTCTACAATAGATTGAGTTCATTTTTTGTCTCAAAATTCTACACAAAATAGCCCATAATGACAAAGTGAAAACATGTTTTTAGAAATTTTTGCAAATGTATTAAAAATCGAAAACTTAAATTTTTCATTTACATAAGTATTCATACCCTTTGCTTTAACATATTTTTAAAGTATCATATTTAATATTTGGTCACATATCCTTTGCATGCTGAAGTCTGTGACCCATCAACATCAAAAGACTCTCGATATCTTATTTCCAGGTACTGTTACAAGCGATACTATAAGTTCTCTGCTTTTGAATGGACCTCTATGGGAATTGGGGGGTGAGACTAGATTCAGCTGTAAATTACACTGGTACAGTATGGAACACATGACTGGCGAAATAACTGTACGTCATCAAAGGTCTAAGGTATCAAACGAGCCCCAAACCATCACTCTGCGGCCAGATATGGAGTAGATGTGGATGGATCCCTTTAAGGGTTGTTTCTCCTGACTTTTTTCCCCATAGAGTTATATAAGAAAATGAGTCAGGAGAAATAACCCTTGCAGTGATCCATCCATATCTGGCAACAGAGTGATGGTTTGGGGCTCGTTCGATAGCTCAGACCCTTGATGACTTACAGCCATTTAGCCAGCAATGTATTCCAAACTGTACCCCAGTGTAATTTACAGCTGAATCTAGTCTCACCCCCAAATTCCCATAGAGATCCATTCAAATGCAGAGAGCTTATAGTATCGCTTGTAACAGTACCTGGAAATAAGATATCGAGAGTCTTTTGATGTTGATGGGTCACAGACTTCAGGAAGTAACAGCATGCAAAGGATATGCGACCAAATATTAAAAATGATACTTTAAAAATATGTTAAAGCAAAGGGTATGAATACTTATGTAAATGAAAAATTTCAGTTTTCGATTTTTAATACATTTGCAAAAATTTCTAAAAACATGTTTTCACTTTGTCATTATGGGCTATTTTGTGTAGAATTTTGAGACAAAAAATGAACTCAATCTATTGTAGAATATGTCTGTAATGTAATAAAACGTGGAGAAGGTGAAAGGGGTATTCAGACTTTCTGGCTTGACTGTAACTACTAATTATGCACTTTGATATATTAACATAACATAAAACATTTTATATTACTGTCACCATTTGCACAAGGGAAAAAGCCTTTCCACAGGTAAATGATAGGGGGGGGCTTAGAAGCCACCAGAGCCGGTTTTTGGCATAGGCAGTATAGGCAAATGCTAAGGGCGCCACCACCCAGAGGGGGCGCAACAAATGGGAGAAATAAATAAATAAAAATTTCGCTTTTTAAATAAAAAAAAAATTGTAATAATTTTGGACTAATACTACTAGTTAACACTGTTATTTCGAAATATTAAATAACCCCACAACAACCAGCGTAGCTCTATAGCATAGCCTATTAAATAATAATAATTTCTTAGTTCATGTCACCCCGCCCCCCTCCAGCCAGGCAATTAGACTTTACCTGCGCTCCCTCTCTGGGCAATGGTAAAGTGTGGCTATCTGACGTGACCCTCGCATTATATGCTATCAACATTTCGAAAAGACCAAAGCTGTCCGGTGCTCAGGGAAGGAAAAGAAGGAAAGAGGAGGAACAACGTGAAAAGGGCAGAGGTACAGTAGCGTTAATGTTATGAAATGAATTATCTAGTGCTCTCTGACTTTAGGCGCATCCTGCCCCGGTACCGGGGGCGCTTGGGTTGAAGAGGATAGTGCCAGATAACTTAAGTTAGCTAGCTAATATTACTGTAGCCGAGCCGAGCGTTACATTAGCTAGTCACTAGTCACTCACACTAGAGTGCGGATCGGGCCGCATATTTCTGTCCGAACCCGACCGAGTCCGAGATAGTAGTAACCGAGCCCGACCCGAACCCGACAGGAATTCTGCTTTTTATGTCCGAACCCGACCAGAGCCCGACGCAGTTAATGTAAGGCACTGAAACGCTGACATAGTGTTTCCCTGTCAAGCAGTTGTTGTTACCATGGTTCCCTGTTTAGTGGACACTGGGCACCTAAATGACCGTCAAAAAATAAAATCATATATTTATAATAAGGTTGTTCTTGTGTTGAGTGTGCGGTTTACACTGAACCATCAATTATTGGACAAAGCTCAGTGTGCCACTTCTCTTTTTTTGGACGTACTCTTGCTGCAACCTGCACCTCTATTGGAGAGACACGTGTACGTTGAACTATTTTTCTGTTGGTAATCATACTTTTACTTGAATACAGTTTTTTGGTACTCTACCCGCCTCTGCTGGCCATTGTGAACGTTCCTTTGCACATTGTTTAATTGCATTTGGAGGTTGTTTCTGGACTTGTGAAAGTAGCTTTTTGTTCTCAGTTGCCGATTAAAGCCGTGTCTTTTATTTTCGGTAATGATTTAGCTGGAGAAAATGTGTTTTCTCTGCCTGAAGTTACGAATGAGCCTAGCATGAATGACAGTACTGATAACGTGGCATGATAATTTCTCTCTGTTTTCACTGCGTGTGTAGTGACACACACAATATTCGGTATCATTTTTATTTATTTCACACTATATTTTCACCAAAAACAACTTGAAGCACCATGTGAAGTAGGCTAACCCATCCTAATTAGTAGTTAAAAAGTAAAATGTTCGCTAGTTGTTCGGCCGCCGTGACCGAGCCCGAACATCATTTTAAAAGTTTAGTCCGAGCCCGGCCCGACCCGTCGGGCCCCGTCGGGTTCGGGTCGGGTATCCACCCTCTAAGTCACACACACACATCAGCTCTCTCAGTCACTCTGCACCTTCTTGCTAGCTAGCTGGACAGCGGCAAGAGAATGGTCGCCTCATCTTGAAAAATGCATAGACTATGCGTGCATAACAGTAGCCTACATAAAATAAAAGTAGGCTACATAACAACTAATAAAAATAAGAGAACTGTAGTACCAGTCATCATCAGGGAAATTTGGTCTATTCAGCAGGTGTTAGTCCTGTGTCATACTGTAGGCTACATTTTTATTGACATCTGGTTACCCTGTAATCAAAATGCTATTCCTTTTCATCTCCTTTATAATTAATTGTTGTAGTAAGCCTTTGGTTTGTTGTGTTACAGTTCATAATCTCTAAAGTTAGTTTATATAGTTAGTTACATCAGTGTTTTAAAGTGCATATCATTAATGTTAATGCCAAATAAGCTTTCCCATTATGCTATATTAGTATTACACTGCAGTTTACTGCTTTTTTTGGACTGTAAATGTAAATCTACATTTCATTGTAATGACAATAATGTTTAATTAAATTACCATTAGTATGCATGCCCATCTTATGTACAGTATAGCAGACATGCACCTTTTTAAGTTTTTCATCTTTATTCTTGTAAAAAAAAAAAATTACTAATAGACTAACACCCAATGGTAATACACTCTTCTTCTATATTTTACCTTACTTTATTTATGGCAGTAGGCTACTGGTTTCTTTAATATATATATTAAAGATAATATATTGTAAATATCTATAATAATAATGTCACTTGTTCACTGTTTTGATGTTAACTGTTTGATTTTGTGGGTTATTTTCAGTAAAAGAAAAATGTGAAAACAAAAGTGTGAGTGCATGTTATTGGTAGTGAATAAACTGTGATGCAAGGGGGCGCCAGATAAAATCCTGCCTAGGGCAGCCAATTGGTCAGAGCCGGCCCTGGAAGCCACACTGGCAGAATTTTCCTTTAAGCGAACAGCTTTGTCAGCATGCTGTCAGGAGGAGTTTTGTCTACCTAACTGGTTTGCAGCTACTTTGATGACATGTTACTTAATGTATGGCTTAACTATGAGTTCATGTTCATTAATTGATGATGCATTAAGTGTACAGTAATCACATGAATTAATAATGGCTTGATTATGGAGGTAGATTTCTATTACATTGTATTATATATGTGTGCATAATTTTGCTGCGGATTAACAGCAGCGAACCAACAGGATCCCCCAAGGCCACTGTAGTTGGTTGGGGGCGTTTCTTGGAGTGAGGGGCGTTTCTTGGAGTCTGCAGGCTGCAGCTATACCCTACTCGTTTTTCACCGTGTCGATTCACGCTTGCTTAACTTGCAATTCGTAAACTAAATTTCTTCTTCTTTGGTGCTACATAACACGGCGGTTTGTGTGTTCGGCTCATCAGCGCCACTTTTAGAACAAGTGGCCAAAATTGCACATTATCTTTAAGAAGTGGATTCATGGTACATTTAATTAAAACAACCGAGTTTTGAGTTTATTTAGGTTGTAAAGTTTACCCCACGCTAATCTTGCGATGGCAAGTTTTTTAAACAGTCATTGCACAAAACTCCTATCAGATTGCATGTAGCTAGCTAGCTAGATATGTAGAAAAGGTTCTATACTTTCTAAACGGTTCATCCGATATGGATGAAAATACCCGCAAATTAAAGCTGACAGTCTCCACTTTAACCCCATTGTCATTCCTTATTAATGTTTATTTAAGCGAGTAGAGTATCCTGATTAATTACCTTAACATTGGTAAAATTATGGATTATTTAAAAGTTTATTTGAAGCTTTATTTTATTATTATATAGGTACTTCTTCTCGTCCACGGTTTCCTCCCGAAACGTAACTTTGAAAATCTAAGTTACAATTACACGCTGCAACATAAGCATAGTCATACACTATAAAAAAGTATGTGTCAAACACACTTTTTGTGTTACTACTTTTGTGTTACTTTCAAAGCATTTCGTGTCAAATTATACAATTTGATTTTAACACAGACTGCGTTGAAAAGTGACAAATGTGGTGTCCTTAACTAGACATGGAGGTGTCACATTATGTGTTGTTTTTAACAACTGTTTTGAGAGTCTATGGGCTATCAGCCACATGTGTTGCAGCAACACAAAGCACAATCACAGCAAGTCACACTATAAATTCCAATGTGGATTTAAGAACTCAGTCACACATAATTACCTCATTTAACATGAACCAGTTTATCATACAATGACGCAGAGCTCGTACAAGGAACCACCCTTTCAGTGAAGTGTCGTTTGACTTTTCACGAGTAAACTGCTCTTGATAAGTGCAAGTGTAGGCTACTGATAGCCTGTTATATTGTTAAAAGCGATCATACCAAGCGAAACTTCAAGAACACAATGGAATACGAACGCTAAGCATAAATAAATCAATACTTATTCAAAGTATAACCAAGTTTTAACCGACGTCCTGTGAGAAACACGTTCGCTAAAGGTAGTTATCTTTTCCCTGCCTCAAATAAGTGAAGTCAATGTTAATGCTTAGCTATTGGAGACAGTATTGCCATATGCCTGAATTAACCCCCCCCTCCAAAAAAAAAATCTGAAAATCCCCCATCTTCAATTGAGTCCCGTACAATTTCCTCACAATTTCCCCCCATACCTCCTTTTAAAATCCCCCATCTGTCATCGACTCGCATACATTTTGTCTTTAAAACTTCTCCTACGAATTTGAAGAATATGAAGACCCCTACATTTAGGGGCATTTCCCCCAGTCTGGCAACTCTGATTGGAGAGTAATGATGAGTAACATTAATAAGGAATTATACACGCAAAGGGATGACTGGAAAGTTGCCTCCCAAGATACCATAAACACTCTCGAACTTGACTTTTAACTTCAATTCGTTAAAAAACCCAGCAAGCCACAAATTATATTTTGTGGAAATCACAACTTAAAAAGTCCCATTTTAAAAGGTAAAACTTTCTTCTGAGTCAGCGTTCGAGTTGCTGATTAAACTATACAAGTGAAATGTTATGGATTGTATTATTTATTTGTAAATGAGTAAATTAATAATTTAGCCTGAATGGAGAACCAAAATCATTTAAGTTTCCTTACCTGGTGTGCTAGTTTGCCCAGATAACATGATCAAACATGCAACGAGCAAAATAAAATAAAACATTGCGTTTGCTTCTCGGATGAAGCAAATTATTATTCCAGTAGAAGAAACAATTTTTTCAAGGAAGTAGGGCTCAGTCAGAAATATCAGCAAAGAGGTGTGGTCATGCAACCGACATGTGACAAGTGAGATGTTTTCGGCAAAACACTCCAGAAAGTGGACAATTTATTGAAATAAAATAAATATATTTACATGTTATTTTATGCTCATTGTAGCATTTGTTTGTGCTTGTGAATCACGGCTGTATTATTCAACTTGTAACATTTACACTTTGGCACTTAGTAAATACTCTTATCCAAAGTGACTTACAAACGTGCAAACAAAATGGTTTAGGCAACAGAGGCAAGTCATTAGGGTCACAACAAATAGCAGCCAATAATGCATCAAGTAGGTTTTCTGTACAAATTGAACGATCAACCAGCAGTTTTGCTTGACAACGGAAAGCAACATGCCAAAATGGCCTCGGAAGGATATTTAAATTTCAGCTGATTAAGTCAATAAAAATCAATAAATATAAATGTAACTATATATAATCATTGTTGGTAACAATGGTATAAGTGCAATAATGACCTCGGAGCCTGGCATTACACAGTTTGAATGCCCTTCGCGGAGGAACATTCAAAATGTGTAATGCTCGGCTCCGAGGTCATTATTTCTTAAATATACTTGCCATATCTCCATGGGAGCGAGTCATGCGGCAAAAGGTCAGATTCGAACTTAGAACGTCGCGGGTAGAAAAGATCACAGAGCAGGCCACCTACTCACTGAGCCGCAGAAACACACTTCAGAAAGGTATATTTCGGTGTGCACTAAAATAAATATACAAATAAACAATAATAAAAACAAAAAACTTTGAAGTTTATACTTACAGAAAAAAAGAGCGTATTCAAAATAGTGAAGGCTATTAGTCTAGTGTAAGCCACTTTTGCTCACTGGATATCTTTAGCTTACTTTTGAGTTTTATGAACTAAAAAGTGGCCTGTTTCGTCCAGACAGTTATCGTAGGCTAGGCTATGTGTAGCCTACAGTTTTTATTTCGTTTTTTTAAAAGGGTTTCCACGCTGTTATGGTTCTGAAAGCTCAGCGCTATGATTGCTATGCTTGAAAAGTTGTTTTCTACTTTATGCTGATAGGACAGTTCAAATCGCTGTGGATAGTCCAGTTAGAACTATGGTCTTAGGAGAGGAGTTCAATAACCAGGCCTTGTTACCAATTTAGGGTTCCTTTAATGCACTTGTGCAATTAGTGGTTCTGCAAACAAACAGAATACAAATATATATATAATATACATATTTATAATAATCTAAATAATATAAACATCAACTGAACTGTTAGTACAGCTTTAGGGTTAACAGATACAGACTACTCTCTAACTAGGTGCATATTGTCCGGTTACTGTCCACGAGGCTAAAGCATGCACTCTCACATGTAAACGTAGGGACGTTAGTGCGCGTGCGCTATTACCCGAGTCCTGAAGTAGGTCAATCTCCCCAACCAACAAAACGCCACACATCCCAATACACATCAAATGCCCATTAATTATCCTAAACACAGCTCTAACTTGACTTTGATATCTAACAGAAAAAGGGTGATCCATCGACTGTGTAGGCTAAACATCTTATATAGCTACATACATAAACGACATTCCCGACGGCAAACAGACTAACAGTCGCTAAATTCTTAGCGACAGAAGAGAACTACACTGTCAATGCTAGGAAATACAGGAAATAATAATAACTCACGGTTCTCATAGACGCACAAATCACACTGTTACTACTAAACTCAGGAATTCTAATTTAATATTCTTAAACTTGGTAACGTTAGCTTCCCCGATTAAACTGCGAGCTGGTTCTCTTCTTCTGCTTCCCGTACTAGACTGCGAGCTGGTTTTCCTTCTACTGGCCAGTGATTGGCCACTCAATCCCCACACTCTTAAAGGAATATACAGCCTTTTTAACAGCCGCCCCCAATTCACAGAGTGAATTGTATCATCTGAAAAGGCCATAGGGTCCCCGGGAGCAACGACGGTCACGCCTCTTCAGGAAGGGCAGGGAGACTGATGAGTCTCGCCACAGGCCGGGTGTATGCCCTATCCTTTACTAACACTTCAGCTGACCGGACTCGGCTGTCAGCTCCAGGGAAGACTTGGTTGACCTTTCCTACAGGCCAGAGGGCACGAGGCGATTGGTTATCGACAATCATGACTATGTCCCCCACCTGTATGTCCGCTGCCTCTGTCCGCCATTTCTGACGGACCTGTAGTCCTGGAAGGTAGTGCTTGAGGAAATGTTTCCAAAAGTGATCGGCCAGTATCTGGCTGTGTCGCCATCTTCTGCGACCCAGAGTCTCGGGGCCCTCATAAACTACCTGAGGCAGGGATCCGTCCCGCCGCCCCATGAGGAGACAGTTGGGGGTGATGGGATCAGGGTCCGCCACATCTGATGAGGTGTACCCGAGAGGCTTTGAATTGAGGATCCCCTCAATTTCGATGAGAACAGTGCGCAACACCTCCTCAGCGACTGTCTGGGCTCCTATGGTGACTTGGAGCGCAGCTTTGAGAGAGCGAATCTCTCTCTCCCAACAACCTCCAAAATGTGGCGATCCTGGTGGGTTGAAGGTGAACTTGATCTGCTGACTGGCAAGTTGATCTCGGAGCTCGGGTTGGAGGACCGCAAAGGATTGCTGAAGCTCTCTATCTCCTCCTCTAAAGTTCGTGCCTTGGTCACACAGAAGCTCGTGAGGCGTACCCCGTCGGGCGATGAAACGTCTCAAAGCCATCAGGAACGCATCAGTATCTATGTTGGTGAGAACATCGATGTGGACTGCCCGGGTGGTCATACATTTGAACAGTATTCCCCACCTCTTCTCATTCCTACGCCCGACCTTGATTATGTATGGCCCGAAACAATCAACGCCCGTAGAGTAGAAAGCGGGCTTGAAGATGCGCTGTCTCGCTGGGGGGAGGTCGGCCATCTTGGGTGGATCTGGACGCCCCCTCCACTTTATGCACTCAGCACACTTCCTCTGGTGGCGACGCACTGCCTCACGCCCGCGTAACACCCAGTATCGTCTCCTGATGTCTGCAAACACCCTCTCCGGCCCAGGATGATGTAGCTTGTCATCATAATCCTGTATGATCAACCTGGTGAGGGGATGCTGAGCGTCAAGCACGATAGGGTGAATTGCGTCTGGTGTGAGGTCGCTGCTGCGGCGGAGACGTCCACCCACTCTGATGAGTCCTGTTGACTCGTCGAGCTCTGGGGCAAGTGACATGAGGCGGCTGGATTTTGCCACTGGTTTACTGGCCTTCAGCTGGGCTACCTCATCCGGAAAGGAGTCTCTCTGTGCCTGTCGCAGGGCTTCCAGTTCGGCAACAGCATAGACTTCAGCTGTCATGGGGGTTGCAGGGTCCGCCGCCCTATGAAGCTGGCGCGCAGTGGCTTCCAGGTGGTCGCGCCGGGTCTGGTACTGCTGCGGATCTGGCAGGGATGAAACTGAGATCGTCAGAACAGCAACATTAGGTCTCACCTCACTGTCAGGCTCGTTGCTGGGTGAACACGGCTGCTCAGCCCACTCCTTTGGTGGCAGCTTCAGGAATGCTGGGCCATGGGTCCACCTGCTGCCATCACACAGGTCCTGGAGAGCAAGTCCTCGTGTGATGTCATCGGCTGGGTTATCTCCCGATGGCACATATCGCCATGTAGCAGATCCTGTTAGCTCTTGAATCTCCGCCACTCGAGTGCCCACAAAAACTTTGTAGCGACACGAGTCTGACAACAACCATGTGAGAACAGTCATTGAGTCAGACCATAATATGCAGCTACGGATAGGGAGGGTCAACTCGGTGGTGATGACCTTGAGGAGCTGTGCGCCAGTGAGAGCCGCACACAGCTCTAGGCGAGGGATGGACTGCTGCTTCTTGGGAGCGACACGGGACCGTGCAGCAAGGAAGGAGACCTCCACATAGCCCTCCAGATTCTCAGTCCTGAGATAGGCCACGGATCCGTAAGCCTGCTCTGAGGCATCGCAGAACACATGGATGTCTCTCACACTGCTGGGGTGGTCCATCTCGGGGCTGGAGTAGCACCTGGGCAGCGTTATCTTCTGCAGGTGTTCCAGCTCAGCCTCCCATGAGTGCCATGAACGCAGCAACTCCTCTGGTAACTGCGGGTCATCCCACTCTCTTTTCTTGTCCCACAAGCGCTGCACAAGGACCCTTGCTCTGATTGTATACGGCACTATGTAGCCAAGAGGGTCATATTGGCTGGCTAAGACTTTATATATGTTCCTCATGGTGACTACCGAACAATTAACCAGGCGATGCTTGTAAGCAAGGGTGTCAGACTGGCAGTGCCAGTGCAGACCGAGGGCAGGCTCCTGGACATCTGGCTGACCTTGGCTGAGCCACAGCTCACAGCTGTCTGACCTGGCTTCGGAGGGGAGGTGGTTGATGATGGATGGATCATTACTTGCCCACTGCCTCAACTCGAATCCCCCTTCAGCCAGGAGGTGGCGCAGTTTGTCCACTAGAGCCCTGGCTTCTTCTCGTGAGCTGAGGCTGTGTAGACAGTTGTCCACATAGAATGACTTGGTTATGGCATCTTGGACATCCTCCTCTGGCTGGCTATGGTCAGACACATGTTTCTGCAATGCGAACGTCGCACAGCAGGGACTGCAGGCCGTTCCAAAGGGGAGAACTTGCCACTCATACACGCTTGGCGGGCTGTCTCTCTTCATATCTCTCCAGAGAAACCGCAGTAGTGGTCTATCCGTCGGGAGCAGCCGCACTTGGTGGAACATCCCGCGGATGTCACTGCTGAAGGCGATGGAGTGCTCTCGGAAGCGCAGCAACACAGCCAGTAGCGAGGGGCCTAAGGCAGGGCCTGGAAGTAGGAGCTCGTTGAGATTGTGGCCTTGGTACTGGAAGGAGCAATTATACACCACCCGGTTCTTTCCATTGTGCTGGACTATGTGGTGTGGTATATACCATGCCTCCTCTGTCTTCTCCACCTGAAGTGGCTCCAACTTCACAGCGTAGCCTGCCTCTTCTAGCTTGTGAATCTCTGCCTGGTAGGCAGCAGCTTGTTCCGGGGCCTTGGCCAACCTTTTCTCGATTCCTCTCAGCTGTGGCAGCACAGCTTCCGGTGTGGCATGTAGCTGAGGCATGTTCTTGACCCGAAGGAGGGGTGTGGCGTAGCGCTCAATGCCATCAACGTTCACTCTCACTGTCTGCTCTCGAAGGAGGTGCACGGCTTCCTGGTCTTGACGTGATCTCACAGCCAACTTCTCACTTCGGTACGGAAGCACGTCCATCTGCCACAACTTCTCCACATGAGAGAACATGTCTATCGGGGAGGATGTGGAGGTGAAGAGACACTGTGGCTGGTCGAGGTTGAGCCTGATATCTTGAGCTGGACCTTGCAGGGTCCATCCCAGCCGCGTCCTCACTGCGGCTGGCCCACCTGGCGGGCCCAATCGAACAGGCTCTATGGGGGTGATGAGGTGTGTGCAGTCAGAACCGATCAGCAGCACTGGGTGAACTCTGTTCAGCGGCTGGAGAGGCAACCCGTCTAGATATCTGTACTTCTGCTGCAGTGCACTGATGGGATGGGTGTGCTCTGCCAGCCCTAACTGCTCGGCGGTGAATGCACTCTGGATCTTGTACCTCACCTTTGGCTCAGCAACAGGAGATATGGTGAAGGATACGGCCGCCCCGTGAAGCGTCTGCAGCTCCTGTCTAACTGTGCGGAGGACCAACTCTTCCGGCTTGCCTTTAAGGCCTAACTTCTTTGCTGCTGTATGGAGAAGTATGGTCCGCTCTGATCCGTCATCTAGGACAGCATACGCCTCCAATGACCTGTCTCCATTCCTTATGATGACCTTGCTGATCTTCAGGAGCACTTTACAATGGTATGCTGGACGGTCGACATACAGCACTTTACTGGCTGTGTTCACATGACAGATCTCCGTCGTGGCTGTCGCTGGTGCTTCACCCTCTGCTCTCTCATTCACCTCATGCAGCACAAGCAGATGTCTTCTGTTACACGTCGGGCAGGGGGCCTTCAGTGTGCACTTAGCTGCTTGATGGCCACGGCCACAGCGCCAGCATCTGTTGTTAGTCTTGATCCACGACACCTTCTGCTCTTTATTCAGCTGCTTGATGTAGGTACAGCTGTTCAGGAAGTGTCTGTCGTTGTCGCAGTATGGGCAGTATGCTTTCCCTTTCTCCATCTTGCGTTGGTGGCTGGCTGAAGGCTCCGATGTGGGCGGGGCTGCTGGGGTACTTGTCTCTGCAGCCTTATTTGTACCCAGGAGAATGGTGGTGGTCTTGCTGGTTTGCTTTGAGTCTCTCCGGTTCTCTCTCTTCCGGCTGGATGACTCCTCTCTATTGTAGCTGACACACTTCACGCCTTCCTCTTGCACTTCGAGCTCATATTCTAGCCACTCAGCAAAGTCAATGAGCGTGGGGATAGCTACCCTCATGGGGTGGATAAACCTCTTGAAGCTGGCAGTGAGGTCATGGGGTAGCTTACCCAGCAGTCTGGACACATGGGAACCACATTGCAGCTCCACCCAGCCTCTCTCCCCCAGCTGTTCCAGCATACCCACCAGTGAACGTACACGAAGAGCAAACAGACGAAAGGCTTTAGCATCTCCACTGCGGACATCTTGGCCATCCATCACCTCTGCAATGCGTTGCACAGCCAGTTTGTGAGGCTGCCCGTACATCTTGGTGAGGGCCAGCATCGTGTCTGTGTAAGGCTGCCTGGAGTTGCTATATGAATCTGCCACAAGCGAGGCCTCCTCACATCTCAGGTGATCTGTGAGGATCTGGAACTTGTATCGCTCCGTGGCATCGTCTGGGAGGATATTCTCCAACGCAATCCTCATCCTAGAGAACTCTCTTGGATCTGGTGACGTCAGTGGTGGGATCGATGGCTTGGGCCCTCTGTATGTGCGCTCTTGGGTGCGTGGCGGGTCTGTGTAGTAGGAACGATGAGGGGTGTATGCTCTCTCTGTTCCATCCATATACCCATCCCATGGCTCACGTGGTGCATAGCGTGACTGCAGTTGGGTCCTCTGGCCATACTGGTCTGCACGGGGGTAGCTTGATCGAGGAGGGGCAGAATAGTATGGTGTATGAAAGGGATCTTCTTTCACCTGGTGTGAAACTCTAAGGTGGGAAAGATCCTCTGCTAGCTCATCACCAGGTCTAGGAGGGGAGAGGTGCTCCTCTCGACGGCCAGCTCGATACACATTCGGTTGCATCAGAACAGGTGCAGGGTGGTATCTCTCTTGACCACGATCATGTAGGCTTAGTGGCAGGCGGGTACGTGGATGTGTCTGTGGGGCAGCAGGTCTGGGTGGGGCTCTTACCTCTGCCGCCAGTCTCTGGAATTGTTGCTGGAGCTCATTAGTCTGTTGCTTCATCTCTTTTAGTGCAGCAACGAGTTCAGATACCTGGCCAGGCTGGTGCCTCAGAGCTGCATTCTGGTCGATCTGCTGCCGCCTGGTGGACAAGTCGTGGCCCGGATCATCATTATCATCTTCCATATGCTCCAGCATCCGTTCCCACTCTTCTGTCTGGTCTAGTGCACCGCCTTGGCTGATCGGCGGAGAAGGCGCTCTAGAGGGCGTCTCTGCCCCCTGTTGGTCCTGCTCGGCTTCTCGTCTGTTCTGGGGAACTTTGGTATTGGTCCGTCTCTGGGACCCTGGTCCGCTTAGGTCGTAGTCCGACAGGTGGGAGGGAACTATTCCCTGTCTTTTGGGTCGGTCGACCATCTCATCTGACTCAGAGTTATGCATCATTCCACAGCAATTTGCTTATCCGGCTCGAAGGACCATTGAAAAGATGTTTTCTACTTTATGCTGATAGGACAGTTCAAATCGCTGTGGATAGTCCAGTTAGAACTATGGTCTTAGGAGAGGAGTTCAATAACCAGGCCTTGTTACCAATTTAGGGTTCCTTTAATGCACTTGTGCAATTAGTGGTTCTGCAAACAAACAGAATACAAATATATATAATATACATATTTATAATAATCTAAATAATATAAACATCAACTGAACTGTTAGTACAGCTTTAGGGTTAACAGATACAGACTACTCTCTAACTAGGTGCATATTGTCCGGTTACTGTCCACGAGGCTAAAGCATGCACTCTCACATGTAAACGTAGGGACGTTAGTGCGCGTGCGCTATTACCCGAGTCCTGAAGTAGGTCAATCTCCCCAACCAACAAAACGCCACACATCCCAATACACATCAAATGCCCATTAATTATCCTAAACACAGCTCTAACTTGACTTTGATATCTAACAGAAAAAGGGTGATCCATCGACTGTGTAGGCTAAACATCTTATATAGCTACATACATAAACGACATTCCCGACGGCAAACAGACTAACAGTCGCTAAATTCTTAGCGACAGAAGAGAACTACACTGTCAATGCTAGGAAATACAGGAAATAATAATAACTCACGGTTCTCATAGACGCACAAATCACACTGTTACTACTAAACTCAGGAATTCTAATTTAATATTCTTAAACTTGGTAACGTTAGCTTCCCCGATTAAACTGCGAGCTGGTTCTCTTCTTCTGCTTCCCGTACTAGACTGCGAGCTGGTTTTCCTTCTACTGGCCAGTGATTGGCCACTCAATCCCCACACTCTTAAAGGAATATACAGCCTTTTTAACAATGCTTCTGCTTTGGCAAAAACCGGTATGCAGTAACAGCATAGCCTTTTAAAAAAATTATTATTTTGTTTCCAAAGAGGGCATTTCCCAATATTATTGCTGACTTGTGGCGAAAGTGCTGCCGTCATAATAGAATTACGTTAACATCTGTCCGAAATTGTAAACAACAAACTCCTGTTAATAAGTATTGTGCTTTTGATCCTTCAGTGGAATGCAAAATGCCTAATAGGGAATTAACAAGAGTTTAAAAGATATGTGTATAATTTAAATATGTTACCAGATATAGTATGTGTACAAGAGACGTAGCTTAAACCACAGTTGGATTTTGTGTTACCAGGATATAGTTCGGTAAGATTTGACAGACTAGAGGGTTCGGGTGGTGGATGTGCTGCATTTATTAAAGAAGGGGTGGCATATAGAGTGTGTTGGAATTGAGATATGTAGGAATGGGGGCAACATTGTAATTATAAACTACTACAATCCTTGTAAACCATTAGTACTAGAACAGCTGTAGAAGGGACTAACAGGAAGTATAGTGGCAGAAAGGTAATTTGGTGTGGTGATTTCAATGCCCATAATGAACTATGGGGAAGCACTCATAAAGACAGTAATGGAAATGTAGTAGAATAATTCATGGATAACACAGGACTGGTATCAATGAGTCAATGATGGAACAGGAACAAGAATAAATATCACCAGGGGTACAGAATTGTGTTTGGGCCTAACACTGTTATTGGCATCATTGGTAGGGAGACGTGAATGGAAAGTAATGAAGGAAACCACTATCCAATAATGTGCAAGAGTGTGCAAGAGTGATCACTATCCAATAATGTGCAAGGCAAATATAGATTTGAGTGTACAGTGTAGGGAATCTAACAAGGGAGTGGTGGTTTTTAAAAAGCAAACTGAGAATTGTTTAAATAATGTGTGTGAACGGGAATGACTAAATCTGGTAATAGAGGGTTCCGTAGATGAATGTGCTAAGGCAATAACATCCATAATTATTTCAGCTGCAGATATGGCTATTCCAGTAAGTACAGGGGAACAGAGGGAGAAGGACAGAAACTGGTGGTACCATGGTGTTCGGATGAATGTACAAAGTGAAGAGTAGAGATAACGCACGCATGCACGCACGCACCTACTCTCACTCTTGGATTTATTATTTTATTATTAAATTATTATTTGTTCATTCCAACATTTACCCGTCTCTAAACAGTATTTGTGGAGAGCAGACTTGAGTGTTTGATGCCAACGTTCCAATGCACCCTGCGACTTGGGATGATACGCACTAGAAATTTGATAGGTGACAGATACAGACTGTACGAACTGTTTAAAATACCTGGAAAAAAAATTGGTGCCTTGATCCGTCTGAATAACCTTTGGGAACCTGAATTTAGAGAAAAACTTTCAGTGCTCTAATCAAATTTTTTGCGGTAATCGTACGTAGAGGAACAGCCTCAGAAAATCTAGTCGCTGCGCACATAATCGTGAGTAGGAATTGTTGACCAGATTTTGACTTGGGGAGGGGTCCAAAACAGTCCACAATTACATGCTGGAAGGGCTCATCCATTACAGGAGTTGGGCAGAGGGGGGCAGGAGGAACAACCTGATTAGGTTTTCCAGTGATCTGACAAACATGACATGACCTACAGTGTTTCGCTACAGCATTTTTAAGTCCAGGCCAAAAAAAATGCTTTAACACACGGTCATACGTGGGTTTTCATGTGCTAATTATAACACCTGCGGTCGGTAAGCAGCAGGCACAACAACTTGATAAATTACACCCCACTCCAAACCAGCAGCAACCGGAGAAGACGACTTCTGCATCAACAGACCACTCTCTACAAAATAAGCGACTAACTGTTCTTTCGCAGTTTCAGGATTGACAACCATATCAAAACATTTATAAAATGATGGGTCACTGTTGGGCAACAATAAATTGTTCATGGGTGACAGGAAGCTTAATCAAAGGAAAATCCACAGACAATTGGTTCTCTTTTAACTCATCTTTTGAGCACTGAGGGACTTCCAATTTGGCAAATTAAACATCATCAGTGAAGGTAGGTACAAAGACAGATTCAGATAAATTTACTTTTTCCCCCATTTCCGTGATTGGGCTCGAGTGAGCACACAGGCGGGGAAAACATCGGGCAGCGACTGAGACACCTCGGACATCAGACACGATTCAGGTTGCACTTTAACACTGGCTATATCATTTTCCATGATAAAAGCAACTCCTGGGATTGGTAAAGTGGAACGCACAGCCACGTCAAAGCAACCGGAAACTAAATCAGTCTGGACATGCACCTTGTGTAAGGGAACGGTGACAAGCCCCATTTCAATTCCCTGCACTACCACGTTAGCACCACTGGCGGTCGCATCTGACACTGCCAGGACATCAGCTAACAGGAAGGATTGGGAAGCACCAGTATCCCTTAAAATTCGTACAGATTTCTGATCTGTACGTTCTCCTGAAAGAGACACAAACCCTTCAAAAATAAAAGGCTCATAGCCGACGTCAAGTTTACCATCATGGTTAATCAAAGACCGAGCCATCTGGGGAACCGTTTTAACGAAGCCCATAGGCTTTGGCTGACTGACCGACTTCCTCAGAGACAAACAATCAGCAATCACATGAACAACCTTGTGACAATAATAACACTCCCGTTCTTCTCGGAAGCGAGTGGGAAACGATCTGGTATTCTTATCAAGACTTGGAACAGCAGGCTTTTTACTTTGGATTGACCCAAACATACTTTTGTGGGTAAGCACGAACTCATCCGCAAACACAGCTGTTCGGACAATGATGCAACCTTCTGCTCATTTAAATAGACTACCATGCTCTCAGGGGCACATTTCTTGAATTTCTCCAGCAATATTAACTCACGGAGCGAATCATAATCTGTAGTCTTACTAGCTGTACACCATTTGTCAAAAAGACTTCCTTTCTCTCTTGCGAACTCCACAAAGGACTGAGCCTGAGTTTTTTTAAGATTCCTGAACTTCTGTTGATAGGCCTCTGGCACCAACTCATATGCGCGTAGAACCGCAGCTTTCACAACAACAGTTCAAACTCTCATCAAGACAGAGTAGCCATTACATCCTGTGCTTTTCCAGTTAACTTACCCTGCAGCAGTGTCGTCCATATTGTTTAGCTAGCTGTTCGAACAAACAAAAAAATGCATTAACTTCGGTTTCCCAAAAAGAAGGAAGAGCTATATGTCTCAATATATCATAATTAGTAGGACCTAGTGGGGTGGTTACTGCAGTTGATTGTGCCGCGGTGCTCTGCAGTTCCAACTGCCGCAGTTTAACCTTCGTCTCTGCCTCTATCTCCAGCTTTCGCACTAACAACCTGAAGTCATGCTCCAGTTTCTGAGCCCTTTTTGTGTCTCAGACTCTAGTTGCAACCGGGCCAGGCGGACCTTCAGCCGTGCATCAGCCCTCGACCCAAAGGAACTCGGGCCTCAAACCGGGGCAAAGTAGCTGGGGGAGTCTCGTCCTTCACCTCCGTTTCGGTGGAACCCCCAGCGTCCAGCGATGATTTGGGATCTTTCCCAGGTACCTGAGACAATACATTAGGCTGGCTGGGAGGTAAAATGACAAGCAAGGCAAGGATGTTTAGCTCCACCAGCCTATCCCACACCACTGACTTAATCTCCCTTTTAAGGAGAGCCCTGGAAAAAGAGGCCCAAATGATCCGCTAATAAATCTGCTTTACGGCACTGGTCGAAAACAATCAGTGAAGGCGCAGAAATAAATTCACCTACATTGAACAAAGCCATAGTCCAGTCTTTCTATATGCACTAAGCACAGCACTATATAACACAGTATAATCACTGCACTCCACACAGAATCCCACAATACATCAACTAAAGAGGCTAAAAAAAAACAATACTACTCTCGCGGAATACGCTTATCCCGGACGAGCCCCCAAATATGCTACGACCCCAATGGTCTCGGGGTATGTGGGGTGTGTAACGGTGGTGTATATATGACCGGGGGATGGAAATATAAGCAATATAGTGGGAATAATAAGTATTGAATACGGACTGCCAGGTGAAAAGTGTTTACTGTGATAAAAGTGCAACAAGGTGAAAAATACAGGTGATTATTTACAATATGTACAATATATACATTATTAACATGTGCCAGACTACACACAAGACACACAGTCGAGGTCAAGGAACATGAGTGTTGCCAAAGAAAAGAACAAAAAAAACAAAACAAAAAAACAGCTCTGTCAACACAGGAAGCTCAGGGTTTTAAAAAGGTGAGGCTGTCCACGGGTTGGAGGAACAGGGGTGATGTGGAGTCCTCTGATTGGTGGAGGTGGTACAACAATGGTGATGGGATGATGATGAATGACAACGGAGATGGCGAATGGGAATGATGAGGGCGGGACACGGACTCCTGCAGAATTTGTGACAGAGAGAGAGAAAGCATGCACACACAAGCGTAACACAGACTCTCGTCACCAACCTCAGACTTCGAAAGAGAATCTTTCTGATTGGGAGGAGATATTACCTCCTCCAACTCAGAAAGAATCGGAATCAGACTCGTCAAAACACTCCCCGGATAACCTGGAAGGGGCCATGTGATCTTGCGCAGAACATGCGGCACCCCATTGACGGATGACCTCTTTTCCACCTCCCCACTTAAGATGGGGATTGTGTCTAACTAGCCACGTGTGACCCAACACCAACGGATAAACAGGTGAATCAACTAAAAAAAAAAAACGGAATGCTCTCCATGTGCTTCGGTTGAAAAATATACATGGTGAAAGGAGACCTCCTTGATAGTACCTGAGCCCAAAGGGTGACCGTCAAGAGCGGTAACCAATCGAGTATGATCAAGGAGCTGGACCGTTATTCTGTTCTTTCTAGCCCATTGAGCATTAATGAAACAATCCACGGCCCCAGAATCGATAAAGGCCTTGACCTGCCGTGAATGCTGTGCCCAAGAAAGTCTAACATTTAATAACGTCCAAGGCGTAGTACCCTGATGTCTCGCTAGAAGCCCCGGCTCTTCTAACGAGACCCCCTTTTTTCCCTTAAGCTTCAGCTTAAAGCACTGATCACGAGTGTGCTTGCTGCCAGCTAACTTTGTTATTTTGAACATGGAGATTGCGCCTCCACTGCAGGTGGAATAGTTACTAGTGTAATGTAACACTTATCTTGAGATGTGAAGTCTGTCCTTAGAAATATTACACACGTGAAAGCATTGAAAACCATTTCATTATTATGCACAAGATAACTGGCTTGCGAACTTCATAGCTCTTAGCTAACCAATAGCTACAGCTACCGAGCATCTGTATGCTCCTTGCGAGCTAACCATAGTTCAGTGGAGATGGGAATGGGATTTGAGGCGAAAATGCGAATAGGCCTCCTCACGTGATTGTACTGTGACGTAACTAGCATTATCACATGACCATGTTCCAAATGTCATCGGTTTGTACATCAGTACGCCTACTCAACACTCATCGATGAGCTTTTTTAAATCATGCCTTTCTTTTTTCTGTGCAGCCTCAAAAAAGTTTGACCCAGGAAAAATGTAAAATGTGATTGCATGCCTCTATTGATGACCATATTGTGAGCTTTTGGCACCTAGATTTTGCTGGGGCGACTCCGTTGACTTTCACAGAGCCCCATTGGAAATACATGGCAGAGCTCATCTGTAATACTATTTCTGGGCGGTGGCAGCCATCTTGCGGTAGAACCAAATTGAATAGTGCTGAATGGAACCACGTGACCACGTTTCCTTTCTAGTACTTATATAGTTCTGTGGAAAAGCCGCTAAATCTAGCGACAGTCGCCAAGTTGGCAACTATTAGGTAATTGAGGTCACGTGACATGCGTTCCTGGTGTGGAGGTCATGTGTCTCCGTTACCACAGTGGAGGTTCTCCTGGTGGAGGTCTCCCAGCGTGCTGCAGGCAGGTCCTCCTGGCACCGTCCAGGTTGGCAGCGCGTTCAGAGAGATCCAGCTGTGTATTCAGGCTCAAAAGATGTCGGAAGGTGTCATCATCCAGTGTATAGTCCAGAAAATCGTTGGAAGCCAATGTACTAAAAAAATCTTTGAGCTAGCTTGCAAGCTAATATTGTTTACATATATAATAGCAGGTTTCCTCTCTCTCTGTGTCTGTGTCTGAATTATCAGCGAAAATCTGGAAATGAGTAGGCTATAGAGCTCCGTAGTCCCGCCCCCTCCTATCCCTGGCTGGTCCCGGGAGACTGTCGGAAGCCATTACCTGTCCCACTTCGGGATCTTTCAGTCACCCTTATGATGATATATGGCATTGTACGGACCAAACTTTGACATACACGTGATACAAAGTCCATTATATACTCGCACCAGATTTAAATCTAATTTGAATCATTACATCGCCGGCTCCCGCTCTTGCTAGATAATGAAGTAGCCTAGCTTCTGCAGTGGTGGTGAGCAAGTGAGTAGCCCGGATGTTGTAGTCATTTTAGTTGTATTTTTTAAAACACGCTTGTTATCTATTTATTGGACATAAGCACCCAAGGAAACCCAAGTAGCAACAAATATGCAGAAGCCCATTCGCAGGCCGCTGTTTACTTGGCCTGCTAGCATTTTGACAGTCGATAATAGCAGTACGCCATAGAACAGGTGAGGTAGAAAAACCTGGATGAGACGAGGGTCAGCTGTTAAATATTTGTATATACACTGCTCAAAAAAATGAAGGGAACACTTAATCATCACAGTATAACACCAAGTCAATTAAACCAAACCGGTCATGCTGGATGATGTTGCAGGCAGCATAACATTCGCCACGGCATCTCCAGACTCTTTCACGTCTGTCACATGTGCTCAGTGTGAACCTGCTCTCATGTGTGAAGAAAACGGGGCGCCAATGGCAAACCTGCCAATTCTGGTGTGGCAAATGCCAATGGAGCTGCACGGTGCTGGGCTGTGAGTACAGGTCACACCACAGGACGTTGGGCCCTCATGCCACCCTCATAGAGTCTGTTTCTGACAGTTTGATCAGAAACATGCACATGAGTAGCCCGCTGGAGGTCATTTTGTAGGGCTCTGGCAGTGCTCCTCCTGTTCCGCCTCGCACAAAGGAGCAGATACCGGTCCTGCCGCTGGGTTGTTGCCCTTCTACGGCCCTGTCCAGCTCTCCTTGTGAAATGGCCCGTCTCCCAGTATCTCCTCCACGCTCTTGAGACTTTGCTGGGAGGCACAGCAAACTTACTTGCGACGGCACGTATGGATGTGCCATCCTGGAGGAGCTGGACTACCTGTGCAACATGAATGGGCTGCAGGTACCTGCAAAACCATTTAATTTTTGGGGGTTGTCTTGCTGTTGCCTCTTCTGTCCATCTGTTGTCACTTTCATTTGCACCAAAGCAGGTGAAATTGATTCACAATCGTTTACGCTTCCTAACTGGACAGATCGATATCCCAGAACTTTAATTGACTTGGTGTTATACTGTGATGATTAAGTGTTCTCTTAATTTTTTTGAGCAGTGTAGTTTGTGAATGGTCAACGTGTTCTTCTGCATGTAATGCAAATCATGTTCCATCGAAGTTAATGAAAATTTCTGATTGTTCTGAAGAAAGACACTATCCAATTCTTCTGATGGATTTCACTGTAATCTTAATGGTTCCATTTACAAGTTGCTTGAGTCTTGCTTCGGCCTGAAAAAAGGGAAAATAATGGCA
>CM040403.1:27520006-27690006 GCA_022702515.1 Ilyophis sp. 1 JC-2022
TAACCTTCCGGCCCCCTGTAACACAAGCTCCCATCACAGGAACCAGACACTCTCGTCTCATAACAATAACCCAAGATGGCATAAGGTCACCATCGCCGCGCTTCCCCTCTCCGTCCACATTGTTTTTAGTCGTCTGTCTGTTTTTGTTTCCGAACAAACTCATCCATTCCTGTTGAGGAAGCGATACTTCTGATAACAGTCCAGATGGAGGGTGTGTGTGTGTGTGTGTGTGTGTGTGTGTGTGTGTGTGTGGAGGGGGGATTGGATGGACAGGGTTATTTGGTTATTTGGATACACACCATGGTGTGTTACAGGGCCAGTCATAAATAACGGCACTTAGTGCTGGCAGACGGCAGATACAGCGCTTAGTTTTTAAGAGCTTTGTCGTCAGGGGAGTGACATAAGAAACCTGGATCTGTTCTGTGCGTTGGCGCCATTGCCTCCACGTTGCCGCTAGAGTAGAACATTTTTTCTTTACTGGAACCGGCATGTGGACGGGTGACTCAGTCCAAAGGCCTAACGAAAGCCTCCAGCTGCTTTGTGTGTGCGCGAGCACCGGCTCTTCCTCTTCACGACGTGCCAGGAAAGACAGGCGTATGGCGGAAATGGTGTTCAGTGTGGCGGAGCGGGGTCCCTTCCACAGGAAGCGGGGACAGCGCTGACGTGAGCGCAGCGGCCGGCTGATTCCGGGGGTCAGCACAGCAGGCTGAAAGGCACAGGTGCGTCCGTCCTGTTAGTCTCTCTCTGTGAATTTAGGCCTGGTGTTCAGCTGCTCTATGCAGATGAGTAGTCCACTTCAGCTGCCCACCTGATTCGCCATCCACCCTTCGACAGTCAAAGCGCCACAGATATAAAAGGCAAGCTTATTTCATTACAAATCCCTTTTTTTGCAAGAAAACAAGCCGGCGGCAAGGCTAAAGCACTGCAGCGCTAACAGCTAAGGCCCCAACAGCACTGCACTGTGGTAGGGCAGCGGCGCTAACCGCTAACATCCCTATAACACTGCAGTAGGGTAGCAGCTCTGTGGCGTTTGGCCCCGTCAGCGTGGGTGCTAGCCGAAGGGGTTTGATGCAGCTGGCACGGTGGTGTCCCAGAGTGCCCTGGTTGACGCCCGCCTTTTTCAGGCCTCGGCCCGTGCGACTCGTGTTTTGCAGCGGCTGCCAGTTTACAAACGATCCATCGTCGTCAATGACCCTGAACTACACCTGGACACTGTCCCACCTTACTCCTGCCAAAAAGGAAGGGTGCTAGGGGAGGGGAGGGAGCACAGAATAGCTGATAAATCAGGCAGAGCGGAACGTAGGTCCTCCCCCGTTGTGCTTTCTGCCAACACACCGCGCTGTTGTCATGGCGCTGCGGGAACCGTCAGGCGGAGATCCGGGACCCGTCTTAAACGGCACCGCGGGCGGGAGACGGAATGTTCCGGACCCTGGCTCCGTTACCCCTAACGTTCTTCTGAGACAAGGCTGCTTCTGCCCTGTGTTTTTCACTGGTACACCAGTGTTTCCAGGAGAACACAGGAACAGGCATGCCAACCCTGATATAAAGGCCGACAAAAAGCCCTTCCAAAAATCCACTAAAATTTACCTCCAAAGCTTTCTCGTTAACTTGCGAGTAAAACTGACGTAGTGCTGAGAATTTAAAAAGCTAAACCTCAATGTATCCTTTACCTGACATGTCCCTCCAGCAGGGCTTTAGTCACAGATACCTTCTGGAGGCATACCATCACTGCTTTACTTGAATTAATGGATAACTAGCTTTCTACCTTTACTTTGGCTGTTCATTAATCTGAAAATATGTAGGAATTCCATGCTCTTTAGTCCCCACCAATGTACACACATCCCACAGATTTGACAAACAAATCTAAAAGGGCTCAGGCAGGACTGTGGAATATTTGTGGAAACCTGCCCGCTTCTGCGTCATTTCGATGTGAACCGCAAACAGATTTCCATCCTTTCCGTGTAGTCTACACTGGCGGGAGGACTACAGCTGTGGCCTTTCCTTACGCCTATTAGCACAGCAAACTAGTGAACTTTTCCAAAGGGGTTTATGGTGTTGGAAATCATGGGAGCCAAGTACAGGCAACCCTCCTGAAGTGGCTCACCTTGTTGAAGGCCAATATGAGATAACCTCGTCCAGCTTCCTTCTTTGTTATGCAGTATACATCCTCTACCCCGGATGGGGCCAAATTAGACGACTTCGTCTAGCCCCTAATCCAGTCAAATTTCCTTCTTTGATATGCAGTACCTTTGTTTAACATCCTGATGTGTTCTTATTCAAGGCGATGACCATTTGGTCTTTTGCTTCCCTTTTGGGACAGAGTATAAGTGTTGACATTCTCCCTTACTTGTTGGTTTTTTTGGTGATCTGTACTTGGGGAACAGATCCACTAGTTCCTTCTACTCTATTAAACAACCTATTTTGAAACAAAGACGTGCCTGCATGTATTTTTCTACTTACAAACGTACGAAGGAATAAATTGAACTCTTAAAAATTCTACATATGGGAGCTGTAGTCCTGAGTTTATAAAATGCACTTCAATGGGAAATGAGCCAGACTCAAAAGGAGTGTTAAAACTCTGGACCTGAACCCGCTCTGGTGTTGGGGGGCTGCACTTGGGTATTCAGGTTCTGAACAACCCCTGAAGGGCTCTAGTTTAGAAGGTGAAAAAGGGTCTTTGGGTTTGGGGAGATGAACGGTCTGCGTTACGACAGACATAAGAGCCTGCGGTTCGGGCAGATGGACGGATACTCACTCTGCTTGCTGGTCCCGCTCAGGGAGCCTGCAGAACTGGGCCTGCTGGTCTGCTGGGGGCCCGACTGGCAGAACTGGGGGGCCAGCGCCGGCATGCGTCCCCTTCTGGGGCTCTGGCCCTCGCTGTCGGGGGTCCGCGGAATCTTGGGCCGGTTGGTGAACCCCAGGACGAAGTCGTTATTGCTAAGTAGAGACAAAAGTAGATTAGGCCACTCGCAAAACCTCTCCATAATCTACCGATAATAAAAGCACTAACACTAACACACAGTATACCAGATCAATGCATATCATTTTCCTTTTAGGTAAATACAAGATCTATTCATTGCATAACATGGTACGTCATTTAATGATTTAAAAAAAAAAAAAAACGAATAAAAATGCTGTCTGCAACTGCAAAGAAAGAAAGTATTTCTACTCTCCCTTTTTAATTTGGGTACGACTTGCATACGAGTTGATAAATAATTTTTTACCACCGCAGTCTTATATTTTTTGTGGTGTACGAATAGCACTTTCCTAATTTTTTTACTGTGACAACAGGCACCACATACCTGCAGTAAAACTGAGGGAAATATTTGTTTAATGTCATACAATACAATACAATCTTTAATGTTCAGATACTGGCACGGTTGACTATTCCCACGCACACTCCAAACACTCACTGACCTTATGTTGGAGGAGTAAGATACCCAGTAAAATTAGTCATGAGCGCTATGATGGGCAGGAATGGGACAAAGAGCAGCATTCTGATTGGGCCCCATTAACTCATGTACCAAGTCTGAGAACAAACAAACCACTCTGACTAGAGCTTCGGCAGGTCTGAAACACGTCAAACACACATAGCGTTTAGACATGGTCCCGAGAGACTACCACATATGAATGCGTACTAATACCCTCAAGCAGACCACTGCTATTTATCATCCAATTGGATCTGTGACTACAGCTCGGGCACTCTGATAGGCCGTTACCGCTCAGACTGGCTTGGACTCTCTGATTGGCCCATCAGTGCTCAGACTGGCTCGTGCACTTCGATTGGCCTGTCAGTGCTCAGACTGGCTTGTATTCTGATTGGCCTGCCAGTGCTCAGACAGGCTTGGGCTCTCCGATTAGCCGGTCAGTGCTCAGACTGGCTTGTGCTCTCTGATTGGACAGTCAGTGCTCAGACTGGTTTGTGCACTTCGATTGGCCTGTCAGTGCTCAGACTGGCTTGTGTTCAGATTGGCCCATCAGTGCTCAGACTGGCTGAGTCAGTGGAGGGGAGGGGAGGGGCCATAGGCCCATACGGAGAGGGGATTACGCATTACGAAAGGGAAGACGATAACGACCCCGGCAGCCTGCGCATTCCGAAGTGCAGATGTCATTCCCAGACAGGAATGTCGCACTCTCTCATACGGCTTCCGCTTCTCCAGAAGAAGCCGAGCATATGCCCGCTCACGCGCACACGCGCCTACCTGTGTGAGGTTCTCACCTGTACCTGCGTGAGGTTCTCACCTGCCTGCCCGTACCTGTGAGAGGTTCTCGCCTGTCTGTCCGGCCACCCGCTCGCTCGTACCTGTGTGAGGTGCTCACCGGCTCACTCACTCGCACAGGGGCTTACCTGTGTGAGGTTCTCACCTGTCCACCCGCCCATGCATACCTGTGTGAGGTTCTCACCTGTCCACCCGCCCATGCGTACTTGTGTGAGGTTCTCGCCTGTCTGTCCGCCCACCCGCTCGCTCGTACCTGTGTGAGGTACTCACCGGCTCACTCACTCGCACAGGAGCTTACCCATGTGTGGTTCTCACCTGTCCACCCGCCCATGCGTACCTGTGTGAGGTTCTCACCTGTCCACCCGCCCATGCATGCCTGTGTAAGGTACTGACTTGTCAGCCCGCCCACTTGTTCATGTGTACCTGTGTGAGGTACTCACCTGTCCAGGTGCCCGTTATACCTCTCCCTGCTGTGCAGGTGGTGCCCTTCAATGCGGTGATGGAGGGCGGGGTCCTGTTCACACTCCGAGTCTGAGAGACACAGGGGAGACGCGTGTGACTCCTCATTGGTCAAAAACGAGAAAACTGAGTGCGGATTGGTCAGCATGGGGGAGAGTGCCTCTTCATTGGTCAGAAACGGGGAAACTGAGTGTGGATAGGTCACTTACAGGCCACAGGCGTTTCGCTCCCCCATCCCCCAAGCCACTGCAACTACTCCCGTTACCACAGCTGTTTAAGAGAATAAGCTCAGTCGAGTGCAGCGCTCGGCCCTAAATGTGCAGGCAGAGTAATAACGAGCAATGATGTGGGTCTCTGGGCTGTATTCAAACGGGCAGAATATCGGGTCACATTTCAAGTGCCTTTATTTAGAGAATTGAGCAGTGCTTTTTCCATCAGTTCAAAGAAATTTCATTGGACGGAAAAAAAAATCAGACAACGGCACAGGAACGTCAAAATGAGGCCTCTAAAAATTTTTGTAGTTTTATTTTAAGGTTTAAAGTGAACTGCCTGAATGATTAAACCAAAATCATTCTGGAACAGATGCTACATCCGCCCTTCCACCTGCTGAGTTTCACAGCTTTAGTCGACACTCTCTTCCTTTTGTTTGAGACGCAAAGCAGCAGCGCATCGCAGGTGATCTTGACTGTGAATCATCGGGTGAAAAGGAACATGTCCGACATAAATGGCACTGACAAGTACCAGAACAACTCACTGTCAAGAGCAGCACTTAAACCATGGGCCGCGCTCATAGCTTCTGCTAGCCCCAGGGCACAGACGGCAACATCAAACCCACAGCAGCACTTAAACCATGGGCCGCGCTCATAGCTTCTGCTAGCCCCAGGGCACAGACGGCAACATCAAACCCACAGCAGCACTTAAACCATGGGCCGCGCTCATAGCTTCGGCTAGCCCCAGGGCACAGACGGCAACATCAAACCCACAGCAGCACTTAAACCATGGGCCGCGCTCATAGCTTCTGCTAGCCCCAGGGCACAGACGGCAACATCAAACCCACAGCAGCACTTAAACCATGGGCCGCGCTCATAGCTTCGGCTAGCCCCAGGGCACAGACGGCAACATCAAACCCACAGCAGCACTTAAACCATGGGCCGCGCTCATAGCTTCGGCTAGCCCCAGGGCACAGACGGCAACATCAAACCCACAGCAGCACTTAAACCATGGGCCGCGCTCATAGCTTCGGCTAGCCCCAGGGCACAGACGGCAACATCAAACCCACAGCAGCACTTAAACCATGGGCCGCGCTCATAGCTTCGGCTAGCCCCAGGGCACAGACGGCAACATCAAACCCACAGCAGCACTTAAACCATGGGCCGCGGTCATAGCTTCGGCTAGCCCCAGGGCACAGACGGCAACATCAAACCCACAGCAGCACTTAAACCATGGGCCGCGCTCATAGCTTCTGCTAGCCCCAGGGCACAGACGGCAACATCAAACCCACAGCAGCACTTAAACCATGGGCCGCGCTCATAGCTTCTGCTAGCCCCAGGGCACAGACAGCAACATCAAACCCACAGCAGCACTTAAACCATGGGCCGCGCTCATAGCTTCTGCTAGCCCCAGGGCACAGACGGCAACATCAAACCCACAGCAGCACTTAAACCATGGGCCGCGCTCATAGCTTCGGCTAGCCCCAGGGCACAGACGGCAACATCAAACCCACAGCAGCACTTAAACCATGGGCCGCGCTCATAGCTTCGGCTAGCCCCAGGGCACAGACGGCAACATCAAACCCACAGCAGCACTTAAACCATGGGCCGCGCTCATAGCTTCGGCTAGCCCCAGGGCACAGACGGCAACATCAAACCCACAGCAGCACTTAAACCATGGGCCGCGCTCATAGCTTCGGCTAGCCCCAGGGCACAGACGGCAACATCAAACCCACAGCAGCACTTAAACCATGGGCCGCGCTCATAGCTTCGGCTAGCCCCAGGGCACAGACGGCAACATCAAACCCACAGCAGCACTTAAACCATGGGCCGCGCTCATAGCTTCGGCTAGCCCCAGGGCACAGACGGCAACATCAAACCCACAGCAGCACTTAAACCATGGGCCGCGCTCATAGCTTCTGCTAGCCCCAGGGCACAGACGGCAACATCAAACCCACAAAATGTGTTTCTCCAGGAGACGGACAGGAAGAAAACAAGCCACTTCACATTTCTTACTGAAGCAGAATCACGCCAGCCCTCCAAAGCCATGTGGCTTACTTATTCAGTTTGTCCCTTCTATTCTTTCATATCTGTTGTGACTGATGTCATTTGTAAGTGCTGTATAATCCTACAGCTATTTAATTGTTCGGAGCTGAAAAATAGTTTTTATTGTAACTTTATTGCACTTTTCTTGAGTGATTACAAAGCCCTGAGCCAATGAACTTGAGATGCCTGCTTATGTTACAGCGAAAACCTGCCCTGTTAATGAATGCATTTCTCTGGGAGTTAAGCTAAGCAGTAGAGACCCCCCACCCACAACCCCCAACCCTGACGTGAACACGCACCCAGAGTTCGATTCAGGGATTCGGCAGAGTTGGGGCGGCTGCAGGTGCGAGAGGCAGGCCGAGGGCTGCCACGGGACAGGGGCGGGGTCTCCTGTCGCCTCTGCATCTGCTCCCCATCGCTGCTCAAGGACAAATCAACAAAATTCTCATTAAACATGAGAACACATAATGAGGACAACAGACCATTCAGCCCATAGAGAATATAAGAACACATAATGAGGAGAACATGCCATTCAGCTCATCTAGAACATAAGAACATGAGAATACATAATGAAGAGAACAGGTCATTCAGCTCATCTAGAACATAAGAACATGAGAATACATAATGAAGAGAACAGGTCATTCAGCTCATCTAGAACATAAGAACATGAGAATACATAATGAAGAGAACAGGTCATTCAGCTCATCTAGAACATAAGAACATGAGAATACATAATGAAGAGAACAGGTCATTCAGCCCATCTAGAACATAAGAACATGAGAACACATAATGAAGAGAACAGGTCATTCAGCCCATCTAGAACATAAGAACATGAGAATACATAATGAGGAGAACATGCCATTCAGCTCATCTAGAACATAAGAACATGAGAATACATAATGAGGAGAACATGCCATTCAGCTCATCTAGAACATAAGAACATGAGAATACATAATGAGGACAACAGACCATTCAGCTCATCTAGAACATAAGAACATGAGAATACATAATGAGGAGAACATGCCATTCAGCTCATCTAGAACATAAGAACATGAGAATACATAATGAAGAGAACAGGTCATTCAGCTCATCTAGAACATAAGAACATGAGAATACATAATGAAGAGAACAGGTCATTCAGCCCATCTAGAACATAAGAACATGAGAATACATAATGAAGAGAACAGGTCATTCAGCTCATCTAGAACATAAGAACATGAGAATACATAATGAAGAGAACAGGTCATTCAGCTCATCTAGAACATAAGAACATGAGAATACATAATGAAGAGAACAGGTCATTCAGCCCATCGAAGCTCCTCATTCAGCTAGACTAGAGACTATCCAGCACTGTGTCAAGCCTGGACTTCAACACCCTGAGGGTCTCTGCCTCTAATACATGAAGTAGAAAGGTGCTCCAAGCATCGACTCACTGTGTAAAAAATACTTACTCATATCAGTGCGGAACTCACCTTTAACTAATCTCCATCTATGCCCTGGTGTTCTCCTGACAGAACTCAACCAGACAGCATCTACACAGTCCTAATACTGCACTGACATTAATCTCTCGCTCCTTCTCTCTACTTTTCATGTTATTTCCTGTTTAATCGGAAAACACAGAATTTGTCTGGGGAAACTGGTACTTGGCTTTTATTGCTGAAGATTCCATCTTTGCATTCAGCTGTCAGAGTGTGCAGAAGGTCTTTGTGAGTGTGCCCCTGGGTGAAACATATGTAAGGTCTGAAAAACTGCACTTCCTGTTAATCAGAAAAATAAAAATCAATCCCTGGTTTTTCTTATTGAGTTATCTATCCTGCTCTCTCTCTCTCTCTCTCTCTCTCTCTCACTCTCACTCTCTCTCTCTCTCTCACTCTCTCACTCTCTCACACTCTCTCTCTCTCTCTCTCTCTCTCTCTCACTCTCTCTCTCACTCTCTCACTCTCTCACACTCTCTCTCTCACTCTCTCTCTCTCTCTCACTCTCTCACTCTCTCACTCTCTCACTCTCTCACTCTCTCACTCTCTCACTCTCTCACTCTCTCACTCACTCACTCACTCACTCACTCTCACTCACTGGGTGACTACGTGCTTTACTGATCTATAGTTTGCTGAAGCACTCGTGGGTGAAAACAATGGCTGGCACACGGCGCTGGTCATATACACTTGGAGGCCGCGTTCATGCCAACGGCCCAGTCACTTAAACGGGGGAACAATGCCAGCATGGAACACGAGCCAGGGAAACGGCAGGGATGGGCATCCCATCCCATGACCTCAAAGGGCCAACGCACACTGCGGTCAGTTGGGTCAGCTGACCAGAACCTCCTGAAACGTTTCGCTGAACGTCACACCAGGTACTCAAATAACTGCGGCAAATCACGCTATGTCTTTTAATCTATCCAGGAACAACTACCAAGCACATAAATGTTAGTTAAACATTCATCACCTATGATGCCTTTTATAGTCAAATGCAAGTCAGCACAAAATTAATAACAAACTAACTTCCTCCTGCCCTTTCACTGGCTAAACGATGTGAGAGAGCCTCAGCTCTTACAGTAAATCAAATCAAATTTATTTGAAGCCTATTTTGCAAACATTTGTTAGGATACGATTTACAGTGCACCCTGGTCTACACCCTCCACTAAAGCAAGCCTTGGGCGATGGTGGCAAGGAGAAACTCCCTGGGTGGGACAGATGGGAAGAAACCTTGAGAGGAACCAGGGGAGGAGTATCGCATATCGTTCAGTTAGCCGCAGAAGCGACTCACTTCTCCTTCATAGAGAGAACTTAACCATTCCGTGAAGAATAAACCTCATCATGTAGAATCTAGTGTTCTCATTGACATCAGTGTCACATTCAAACAAAAAAAATTACAACATCTTCAATGCTCATTAAAATACATGTATTGGGAATGGTGGCTTAAAATCCAAGGCTTATCGACAGCCCTATCAGGTCAGCCCAGATCAACAGTTCAGCCTGCTTGTTAACCAAAGCGACCACTGATCTGTATCTACGTGTAGTTTATCTGAGCTCCCTCCAAACCTATGATCCAGCCGGAGGAAGCAGTCCCTGGCTCCCTGCCCCACGAGCTCAACGTTACATTACTTCCTCGAGCCATAACCTGGCCACAACCAGGACACAATTGGACAGCACTCCCCAGATCCTTCAGCCAATCGTCTTCAAGCCTACATATCCGCCACCCGGACAAAGGAACAGTCACATTCAGGGTCTTTTGTGTCATGTTTCAGCTTTTCACAAAACTGAGGCATGTTCACTTGGATGAAACTGAAGCAACTTAAGACAAATGATGTGCAAAAAACCCAGCATCCCATTAAAGCAGTAATACAGTTATGGGCATCATTTCTGTCCTGTCTGGCTGTCAGCTGAGAGGCCCTCCACAATGTGTATTTCTGCTAGTCATTGACTCAGCATTAGTGAGAATAGGGGGCAGTGATTGGTAAGAATGGGGGGCTGACTGGATTGGTCAGGGTGGGGGGGGGGGGAAGTGACACTCTTTGTTGGTCAGAATGGGGAAAAGTGACATGTCATTGGTCAAAATGGGGGAAAGTGAGTGTGGATTGGACAGCATAGGGGAGAGTGCCTCCTCATTGGTCAGAGAGGGGGAAGCTGAGTGTGGATTGGTTGCATACAGGCCAGAGGCGTTTCGCTGGGAGCTGGGCGTGACCGGACGCTGGAGCGGCTCATCGATGCTCTGACTGGCCAGTGGGACGGACCGCCTCTTAGCCTTCACCGTGTTAGTCATGATCTGGAACACACACACGCATACACAGAGCCTTAGCTTTCATCATGATCTGGAACACACACACACACACACACACACACACACACACACACACACATACACACACATACACACACAAACACAGAGCCTTAGCTTTCATCATGATCTGGAACACACACACACATGCACGCACGCACGCACAGAGCCTTAGCTTTCATCATGTTCTGGAACACAAGCAGGTGGGTTCAGACACGCACGCGCACACGCACACACAATTCTCTGATGGTGTTCATAGAGATTCAGACTGTGTGTGTGGCAGACATACGATAGGTCTCTTGCCTAAGCCACACAGCAGGCACCTCTGAGAGTTGAAATCCCAACTTTGACCTGTCATAGCAATCACGGTAATATAAGCCAAGGATGAGGAACCAAAACATGCCTGGCAGTTCACCATTTCAGTAATGTGCTCGACTCATATAAAATTTCAAAAAATGTTAAAAAGCAAATGTTGAAAAACTGAACAGTGGTGTATCGTCGCTTACCCCAAGGTATTCGGTTGTCAGCAGCGATTCTCCGGAGAGTTCTCTTGGCTGCGGGTGAAGCGCTTCCTCTTTGTCCAGGTCGGCCTCCATCGCATCGTCCTACCAGAGTGAAGGATTATGGAATATTTGCTGAATGAAAGCACGCTGATCGGCTTCTACATTTCAATAAAGCATAACTCAAATTTTACCAGCGCGTTATCGCAGGGCTCCTTTTTTCCTTTATAAAAAGCAGATGATATTGCAGAATTTCACAATACAAATTCCCGTTGCTGTACACTACCGGTCAAAAGTTTTAGTACACTTTACTCATGTTTTAGTACTCTGTTTTTCATGTAATTTAAGCAGTTTAACTTTAGTAAATATCCTCAAATGGCACAAGGTAAAAAGTGAGGTTTGGGACAAGCTGGTAACAAGCTGGTTTGGGATGAATTGGACAGAAAAGTCAAGGAGAAGCAACCCACAAGTGCAACATGTCTGCGGGAACCTCTACAGCTGTTCTGTTGTGAACTTTCAGAACCATACGACTGCCCTTGAAAAATTTTTTTAAAAGAAGCTCAGCAGTTATTACTGCAGCAAAAGGTGGCTATTTTGATGAATCTAAGATTTCGATCATTTTATTATCTAATAAAAAGCAGTTTAAATTTTTTTTTTGTAAAATACAAGGTGCTTCTTTTTTAATATATCTCCGATTGCTTTAAAAACCGTGAGCGTATTAAAACTTTTGACCGGTAGGGCATATGTACACATACACAGATTTCAATATAATGTGGGGAAATAGATTTATTATATCCTCCAAAAGAGGTTTGTATATTCCTTTTTGTAAGATCATGCACACATGACGTCTGAGACATATTTCTGTATGTTCCTTTTTGTAAGATCATGCACACATGACGTCTGAGACATATTTCTGAGTGAGAAAATGAAAATGAAAAATGAACCGTGTCCAAAAAAAAAAAAAAACCCAGAAGTGTGACATTTTCATTCTCAAAGACAAATAGATAACTGCAGGCTTGGCCTTTTTTGCTATGCGAACACAGATGGTGTAAGATAATGAGTGTTGCCCCACCTGCGGGACTCCTGCGCCGTGACCCAGGGCAGTGTATCATCACTATCAGGTAACCTAGTTTCAGGAAGAATCAACTCTCCCACCAGGCATCCCAGGTGGGAGATACATAATACCTGTACTCAGATTTACGGCACAAGTTGCGAGATATATACTCTACCTCAGGGGTAGGCAACCCTGGTCCTGTAGTGCCGGTGACGTTTCTGGTTTTTGTTCCATCTGAGCTTGATTGCAGGAGTTTGATGGATGATTAAAAGTCTGAGCCATTTCTGAATGGTGAAATGCTGAGTGCCTCCAGCACATAGGCTTAATTAATGCAGGACATCGATTAATTTAAATTAATCCAGTTTTGTCGTTATTGGTTTGGATGGAGCACAAACGAGGACCGTCTCTGGCACTCCAAGACCAAGTTTGCATACACATTCTCGACCTGAAAGGCAGTTCTGACCTGAAAACTCTAGCTGCCCATTCCCACATCCATTACAGCTCCACAGGGTGATCAAATGTGGGTCAAAGGGCAATGAGAGAGCATGCCACCTGGGTTTAGACCAGGGATCTGAAACTCCCATCCTGGAGGGCCGCTGTGTCTGCTGGTTTTGGGCATTTCAGCACTTAAGTGCGTCACTTAAGTCACCGATTGGCTACAGAGTTCACATATCTTGTTTCCGAGGGAACATAACTGCCTGCTGATTGAAAATAAATTACAAAAACCTGCAGACCCTGCAGTCCTCCAAGAACAGGGTTACTGGGATAATGACATCACTTCAGTGAGGGAATGTGAGGTGCAGATACCAGCTTACCTCGTCGTTATCATCTTCCTCTTCGTCTTCAGACTCCGCCCCGTCTTCGGACGTTTCCTCTAGAAATACACACACTCCGGGTCGGGTCGGGTAGAGAAAGAAGTGTACACACAGCTACACACACGCTGGGTCAGGTAGAGGAAGGGAAGCATACACACAGCTACAGACTGTTGTCTTGGACTTTTACTGTCAATTACACTGCAGCAACCACTGAAAACATCTGACAAATTTGAAGTGTCATTGGCAGCTAAAACCATCAGGATTAAATAGAGTGTCAACGTTTTTATGACAGCAGGGTCACAGCTGTGTGTGTGTGTGTGTGTGTGTGCTTCTGTGTGAGTATTCGAGTTGGTGCATGCGTGTGTGTGTGTGTGTGTGTGCGTGCGTGCGTGTACGCGTGTGTGTGTGTGTGAGTATGTTGCCCTGTTGCTCACCAGAGTGCAGCTGTTTGATGATGAACTGTATCTGTCGGTGCAGGTCTGGATCCTCCTCCTTACTGTAGCAGCATAAAATATCCTCCAGACTCTGAAGAGTGACGTCAACGGAGGAGAATGAACGAGGGAACAGAGTACGGAGGAGAAGAAGATGAAAGAGGGAAGAAGAAACTGCAAAGCTGCAAAGTTACAAGGTAGAACTATGCCCTCACACAAAAGGAATATATTAAAAATATATTGAAATTAAATATCCAAATAGTTCAACACTTCACAATAATGGGCAAATATATAAACTACTCTGAAGTATATGTATCATTATATTTACATCAATTATATTAAAAAAAAAGCCCACATTTACAGCACACAATATATTGCATTATATTCCATTTCAGTAGGACTGAACTGCTCCAGTTAAGTATCCATAGCCAGAAATTGACAATATATGCAAATATATGTGCTTGCCAAATGTATAATTGATGATGATGCTGATGATGATGATGATGATGATGATGGCGATAATGAAGATGGTGGCGTTACTCACCATCTCTCTGGCCTCCTCGCGCACTGCGGGGTCGCACAGAATGCTGTACAGTGCTCCATTCACATACGGCCGGATCTGCAATCAAAACCCAATGGGGTCAGGTGTCAACCAACAGGGTCAGAGGTCAAATCAATATCGCAAAGTGTTAAGTTAACACTAAACTTCACCAACTTGCATATTCACCAACTTGCATCTTATAACACAAATTAATGGAAATGGGTGTCTGTGAGCCTGTGCAGTTAGACTGTAGTCCATTAGTGAACATCCTGGACAGCACTAACACTGATCAATCCTCATATATGAACACTTAATTAATCAATATTAAAGCAGTACACATGCATTATTCAATCAGCCAATGTAACTTTCTGAACAAATGTCAAACTTCATACAATACAAGTCTTATAAAAGTACTTTACACATAATTGACTTATAGTCACACTAGGCCTAGAGTTTTCAACCTTTTCTGATCCAGGGACTCAAAGGCAACATTCTGTATTAAGCTGAAATGTCAAAAGGTGCATTTTTGTGCTCTTACAACAGGCCCATACCATATGTCAACCATTCAAGTCACCGTCTATTAGTTTAACATTCTTTATTGAGAGCACTGGTTGAGTGTTGCTGAGAGGTGTTGGCGGTAGGCTTATTGTCTATTGTCACCGACTGAACAAGCTGTCAGAATTCACTGGCGGGGTTTGAGATGTTGAGGCGTTCAGTTCCTGTGGCCAAACATTTCAAAACAAACCACACGTATGAAACTGAATGATTGCTTTTGCGGAGCGCAACCTGCGTGTGCGGGTGTGTGCTTGTGGGTGTGTGCGCGGGTGTGCGCGCTTGTGTGTGTGTGTGTGTGTGTGTGTGTGTGTGTTGAGACATCAGCATTCCACTGAGAGGCTAGCACAGGGGTAGGCAACCCTGGTCCTTGAGAGCCGCAGGGTCTGCTGGTTTTTGTTGTTACTCGCCACTTAATTGATAAATGAAAGCAGTTGATTACACAGTTAACTCGCCTCACCTGGTTTCTCTGGTCTGAGTAATTGTCATATTTAAGGTGAAAACAAAAACCAGCAGACCCTGCGGCTCTCAAGGACCAGGGTTGCCTACCCCTGGGCTAGCAGAACAGGGCATGCTCACTAGACGTACACTTCTCAGTTCATAATTAACCTGGTCTGTATTTATTGTACACTCATTGTAAATGTAGGCCTCTCTGTGATACCTCGCGCTAACTGTCGCTTCAAGATGAGCACTGATGTGCTTATGCTTCAAGTGGACTGAAAGATAAACCCACACAGCCCACTCTTGAGCTTTCTGTGTCTTCATAATCTGCAAATGTTGAAACATGTTGGTGAAGTGGGGCCAAATATTTTAGCTGTGTCCATGATGAGACTTAAACTTCACCTGGTGTCAGCTGGTTTTTGATGTGTTCCTGCACTGAAGTGCTTAATTCAAGTCATTGATTGGCTAAAGAGCCTGCACACCTTGTTTCCAAGGCCTAAATTGGCTGATGATTGAATTGAAACCACAGAAACCGGCAGAGACTGCGGCCCTCCAGGACTGGAGTTTGAGAACCCTGGTCTCGGCATTACTAACATAATAATCAGAGAAAAAAAAAAAAGAGGCTTTTGAGTTTGTGAGCAAAATAGGCAACTTCTGACAATATGACTGCTCAGCATATTGACCCACCCAGAAAAACATCAAAGCCATTATTCTGACATTTCCATGCCATCTCCCTCAGCTGATACATACAAACAAATTGTGCATTCAGTATTGACCAGATTTCCGGGCGAGTGCGAGAGAGATGAATGGTGCCTGTCATGTTGCAGTGCTGACGAACATGCAAAGGAGGTCAGCCCGATCACGGCAGGTCTGGCTGTGAAGGCGCCGGAAGAAAAGGCTTCCAGGACCATCGCGGAGACAATGATGGGAGGAAAATTTGCTCTGGAGCTCCGCTACCTTCTCATTTCTCGCTAACAATGAGCGCCCTTCCCAGCTACAAAACAACCAAACAGCAGGGTGCCACTGTGTAGACGGAGCTTCAGGCCTGGAGTGCGAGAGCAACGCGTCTTTACTTTACCTTGTACATATAATCTGCGCTCGAAGGTTCTGAAGAGGTTAATTTTTCCGGGAGATGTGAGAGGTAATTTAATTTTGCACTGGCGGATGAGCAGGCGAAGCACGCTACGCTAACGAGTGTACCGCATTGCCCTGTGAATTAGCTGGCCCGGCTCGGCGGGGGAAATCACCTCGTGGTTCTCGTGTCCCAGGAGATCTGTTAGGACCTTCAGCACGTGTTTAGCAATCTCAGCACACCTCCTCTTACCTGCAAAACAGCAAGACAGTGCTGAGAACAGAGCTACAGATAGAGAGAGACAGATAGAGAGAAATGGAGAGTGATAGAGAATGAGAGGGAGGGAGGGAGGGAGGGAGGGAGAGAGAGAGAAGCAGTAAGTGGGGCCTACATGTGACTAATAGGATGGGGGCATGGCCTACCTGTGACTGACGGCATGGAGGCGGGACCTGCCGGTGACCGACAGAATGGGGGCGGGACCTACCTTGAGTCCGCAGACACAGGTTCATTAGCAGGGCGGAGGAGTACACCAGGGTGTAGTCCGACAGACAGTCAGAGTCCTGCAGCTCATCCACCAGCCAGCCAATCAGACCGTCCTCAATCATGTTTGACTGCTGAGTCCGCCTGGAGGGATACACACACAGACACAGACACAACCACACACGCACACAAACAAACACGCGCACACAAACAAACACACACAGACAGATCACTTTAGATGCAGTTAATCACATGATGCACGCAACGGTTGATCCCATAAACGCTTGTCAGCACCATGCTGCTCACTCGCTTGCTTTATTCTGGCTCACCTCTCAATAGGCGCTGACACAGAAACAGAATAGCATTAAGTATTAAATGTGCACAATGCAGGATTTTTTACTTTAAATATTACAAAATAACCATTCTCAGTCATATCTTTGATGCACTAGCAATCTCTGTTGGAGAAAAAGAATTGCCAGAACCTTGCTCCTCTGCCTGTATTTATTATTCTAAGATGTTTTCGGGACGTTTCTGGGTGTTCTGGGTTGTACACTTTTCTTTGTGGGGAGGGGTGGGTGTGGCTACAGAGCCTTTGGTATGGGATCAGGCCTTTGTTGCCATTGGCAGCGAGCTACTGCAATGGCGGAGGTGAAGAAGAGGAGGTACAGTAAAGCAATACAGTAAGCATACATATAAAGCAGGGGTCAATGTTGGGGAGCGGAGGTCTTCAAAATTATTTCAAAAATGTAAATTTAATCATTCTAACACTGCCCAATTACTGTTACAATCCATGTTGCAAAAAAGATTTTCTTCGCTTGATATTTTTCATGCGTTTCTTGACCGTACTATACAATCTATGCCTGAACAGAGGGAAGTGGGCGGGGTTTAGAATGGAGGAGGAGATTTTTTTGTTTGTAAACACAGGACCACAGAAAGACTAAAACTCCTGCATAGTGCACCTTTAATTTAAACATGAATGTACGGAGGCCATGCTAATGTAGTCACCGGAGGCTGAGTTTCTGTAGGGACCCCAGAACATTCTCTTTGGTCACCGAATCGTTCTCCTCCGTCCTCATTGTGTTCTCCAGGGTCCTCAGAAGGGTGGGAATCTGAGACAGGTACATCCGACCTGGTCAGGAGTTAACAAGTTAATTTTAGGATCCGAATATCATCTGCGCCTCCGGTTCTCAACTTTTATTATGACACGGTGAGTTTAGACTGAACTTACCCTCTGACAGGGAGGCGAAGGCATTGATGAGCCGTGCCATGTACTTACCCTCTGACAGGGAGGCGAAGGCATTGATGAGCCGTGCCATGTACTTACCCTCTGACAGGGAGGCGAAGGCATTGATGAGCTGTGCCATGTACTTACCCTCTGACAGGGAGGCGAAGGCATTGATGAGCCGTGCCATGTACTGCCGGACGATCTCGTTCTTAGACTTCATCAGATGAAGCAGGTTCTTCTGCTAAGCCGGGGAAAGGCCATGGTTGAGCTCACAGCAGAAACTCAATCTGCGCTTGCTTTTTTAAAAACCCCGTTTCTCTCCCATTCCCGCTAGATATTCACTTTAATGAGATCACATTCACTTGGGACTCTGCGGCTGTCACAGAGAGGGTAGTTTACACTCTTCTTCACAAACGTGGAACTTTTTATTATTAAACTGCCACTGAGTTATCTACTTTGGCTCTTGTGTACAAACAATGACAGCGTAGTTTTTCGGAGAAATGCCGCGTCTCATGGGAGCTTAGCATTGTCTCGTCAGCGCTGTTGTTTATTAAATCTGTGCTCCGGGCGATGGTCTGAATGCTGAACGCAGTGTGGATTTACGGTGCTGAAAAGACTCCTCGGTGTAGAACTGCCCTTCAGGTTAGAGATCCCGTCAACTGATCCACCTCTTTACATTAGTTTTACAAATAGCTGGAGTAACCCGAAACGGGCGAAATGCCGCACAGGCGCACCATCTGAGCTCTGCCGTTTTGTAAGAGGCTTATTGCTGTTGAACGTGCTTGTGGGCGCGAGACCCTCTATTGATACAGGTGACAGAGGGATTAGGGTTACTGGATGATGTTCAATGTAGGCCAGGCCTGGAGCCCTGGGAGCAGCATACTGTCCGACAGGTAGCATAGAGACGCCTGGGAATCTGTGCATGACCCAAGGTTCAGGTACAAACGTTAAGGAGTTTCTATCGCTTACAGAGAGACAGTAGTGGTGTACTGTGCTATGCTATGCTGTACAGAGCTGGTTTAGAGGCAGTAGGGGTTTACTGTGCTGTACTGAGCTGGTTTAGGGGCAGTAATGGTGAACTGCGCTGTACTGAGCTGGTTCAGGGGCAGTAATGGTGAACTGTGCTGTACTGAGCTGGTTTAGGGGCAGTAGTGGATTACTGTAATGTACAGAGCTGGTTTAGGGGCAGTAATGGTGAACTGTGCTGTACTGAGCTGGTTTAGGGGCAATAGTGGATTACTGTGCTGTGCTGAGCTTGTTTAGGGGCAGTAGTGGTGTACTGTAATGTACAGAGCTGGTTTAGGGGCAGTAATGGTGAACTGTGCTGTACTGAGCTGGTTTAGGGATAGGAGTGCTGTGCTGTACTGAGCTGGTTTAGGGATAGGAGTGCTGTACTGTGCTGTACTGTGCCATGCCGTACCTGGCCTGTGCTGTAGGAGTCCAGGAGGTCGTTGCTGATAAAGGCCTGCAGCACCGTGTCCCTTTGCTCTCCATGAAGGGAGCGGGTCAGCCTCTGAAAACAAGACGAGAGAAGCTCACATTAACTGCCCTCAGTCCCACCCCCAGCTCACATGAACTGTCCTCAGTGCTGCCCCCAGTCCACATTAGCTGCCATGACTCAAGGGCTTGGACCAGCTTTAGAAATGGCCGTTGCCCAGAGAGCATTGTTCAGGTGCGGTTTATTCTAAATTCTAAAACCGCCTGGTGCCTTGTCAGTTCTTTTCTCCTACCCTGCTGAATGAGAAAAAACAAGGGGGGGGGGGGATACTTTGGTGGTGTTTGTATCCCGACTGGGACCCCGGAGCTGTGGGGGCTCACTCACCCATCGGAGCGCCTGCAGAAGCAGAGCTTTGAGCCTGTCAGTGCCGTTCAGCATGTCTTTCTTCAGCTTCTCATAGTCTAGCGACGGGAGCAACGGCACATCCAGCGCTTTCCTTAAAAACAACAAAAATAAGAAAGGTTTTAAAAAAGAGAGACTTCACTGAAGCGACAGCTACAATGGGCGTCCCCCTGGGCTCTTTTGCGGTCCCATTGGCTGGCGTTCAAACGACTCGGGCGGAATCTTATCCTGATCCAGACCACATTTCATGAGATGCAAACTTTGGTGATGAAACCGAAAGGTTCGAATGAAATCTGCCAAATAAAAAAAATAAACCCAGGTTCTGAAGATGCATACTAATTTTCAAACAACAAGCAGAAAGTTCCCTTTATCAAGTGATCACCAAGTTTTGGATTTACTGAAACTGAAATTGTGCTGGATGCTTTACAAACTATAATGACTGTTGTCCTTGACTTTGTGAAAGAAATAAACACACACATACCATACACACAGACTAATTTCAGCTGTTTCACTTACGGAGGTGCGATGGATGCTCGCAGCATTGAAGATGCCTGAGGAGGAGGAGGAGAGGAATGCTACATGAACTCAAACGGTGCAAACACACAGTGGCTGACCACTGACCACATGCAACTGCTTACAAAAAAATGGTCTATCTGCCAAGTTAACAGAACTATGATCAAACAAGTACCCACAAGTAACTGAGGGATAAAAATAAAAATATTTTAAAAATTAAATCTTGGACCAAGTCTTCCAAACCCTGGTCCTGGAGGACCACATGGTCGCCGCTGGTTTTCGCTTTCACCTTTAAATCAGAACCCACTTCAGACCCGGGAAACCAGGGGAGGTGAGTTTAACTGTGTAATCAGCTGCGTTAAATGATCAACTAACAGCTGAGGAACAACTGCCCTTCAGGTTAGAGATAAATGCCTTTATCGGATTACCTTTATTGGTCATAATCAGCGTTTTCAAAACCAGATTGTCATTTTGTTGGTGCATACTCAGATTTCCTTCGACTTTTTGAAACTGTGCATCAGGCGGAAGTTGAAGATCCCGGATGAAAAGTTAAGTGATGCAAAATGACAGGAGTTGTACACCGGAACATTTTTGTCCTTACAACGGGAAGAAGTTAGAATTCCATTGAGCATACGCGGATTATGGACAGAATAATGTAAACGCGGCTATTGGAGTAGTTATATTACTCTTATCCATGTGTACGCAATAACGTAAATACAGGCAGGCATAAACCGATTACTCCCAATAATCAGGGTATAGCTGTGCATAAAAACATAACCAATGAAAACCAGCAGATTCTGCAGCTCTCCAGCACCAGGATTGGGCCATCAGACCTTCAAACAGAACCTACAATGAAACCTTGAACTAAAAGACATGACTTACCAGGAATGCTCTTCCCTGAATGAATAAAATGGGTGTGGTTATTCAAATGAGGGGACAGGGTGCTGGTGAAGGGTTTGCCACATGCATCGTCCCCAGATGTACATGGATTTGCAAGTAATGACCATGCAGTAGATCAGGGGGTTAGTGTGCAGTATTCTCCATTATCTCCATGTTTAAAGCGGATCTCTATAAAACACAAAACTGTGTGGCTGAAAATAGCTTCTCTCTCATAATGACACATCCCCGGAAATTGAAGGCAAAATGGAATCTAGCGACTTGACTATCTCTCTGGTACGCTGTACGCTTTTGGTGTTTATTCCCTCTCTACAAGAAGTCCGACATCCAGGCAAATGAAAAACATTCTTGAACATAATCATGTGACACAAAGACAAACATTGCATCAGTTCACCAGTTAAATGATACAGAAATAACAGCACCTCTTCATTTCTTTTTTGGAGCAAGGAATGGAGATACCGCAAATTAGTATCCCACATTCAGCCCAAAGGGTTGATAGCGCTCAGCGCTCAACTGTGTTAGTGATCTCAAGCCATGCCAGCCAGGAAGCAGTGCTCAGCTTACAGAAAGAGCCTTTAGAATTGATTAACTGCATTATTGAGTAATAAACAGGTGAATATTGATTGCAGCCACTCAAGAAACGTGATGGCAGAGGTCTGGTGAGGCTGGTGTAAGCATGTATCCTCACTCCCAAAATTCAACCTATTTTCTATGCGCCTGTGAGATATACCTAACTCTGCTGTCAATCAGGCAGAGGGCAAACAGGCACTCACTCTGCTCAAAAACACGCGATGGCGAGCCACCACACCGCCGTTAAGCCCGCACAGCATGCGTCAAAAGAAAAGCCATGTGTAGCGTCTGCAGGCAGACTGCGGGTGGCCCATTGACCAGTGGTGGGTACTGGCGAACAATGAGACGCGGTCATCTCAGCCATCCAGATTAATTCCTCCACACACTGGAACAGTGACTTAACAGATATCAGACCGTGGGTCCCACCCACACACTGGAACAGTGCCTTAACAGATATCAGACCGTGGGTCCCACCCACACACTGGAACAGTGCCCTAGATATCAGACTGTGGGGTCCACCCACACACTGGAACAGTGCCCTAGATATCAGACTGTGGGATCCACCCACACACTGGAACAGTGCCTCAGCAGATACCAGACAGTGGGGCCCATCCACCCACTAATAGGAGGAGCCACCCAGGAAACATCATGAATGCCCTATATTTTGCACAGAATTGTCGACTTTGTTCAATGACGGTCTATGGGGACCATTGTGCGTTCCGTCTTCTTTGTGCTTGAGGTGAGTGAAGAACTGGCTGTTTAATGCCTGTGTCAACTGTGTTATTAATCTTACCATAATCCGCTAATTATGTACAGAACAATATGGGGCATGGAGTTATAGTTTCTCCCCATTGGCAGAAATGCTGTCATACAAATACACTGTGCTGAGTAAATACACTGCTCAAAGAAATGAAGGGAACACTTAATCAACACAGTATAACACCAAGTCAATTAAACTTCTGCGATATCGATCTGTCCAGTTAGGTAGCGTAAACGATTGTGAATCAATTTCACCTGCTTTGGTGCAAATGAAAGTGACAACAGATGGACAGGAGAGGCAACAGCAAGACAACCCCCAAAACGTAAATGTTTTTTCAGGTGGTGGCCACAGACCATTTCTCTCTCCTTATCCTTCCTGACTGATTTTTCTCTAGTTTTGCATTTTGCTAGTGCCCTTGTCACTACTGGTAGCATGAGGCGGTACCTGCAGCCCATTCAGGTTGCACAGGTAGTCCAGCTCCTCCAGGATGGCACATCCATACGTGCCGTCGCAAGAAGGTTTGCTGTGTCTCCCAGCACAGTCTCAAGAGCGTGGAGGAGATACCGGAAGATGGGCCATTACACGAGGAGAGCTGGACAGGGCCGTAGAAGGTTTGGTTTAATTGACTTGGTATTATACTGTGATGATTAAGTGTTCCCTTCATTTTTTTGAGCAGTGTATAAAGTTACGTTGTGGGACAATGTGGAAAACCCCCCACACAATACATACAATAAGACTTACATAACTATGAATGAATTCTGACAACTAAATACACTTGCGGACATTAGATTGGATTTGTAGCAATAGGCTAACGTGCCAAATCATAAATTTGGCTCACGGTATCGTAACATTGAATCTGACTAATAAATTAAGAAAATGGCACTTGATTGAGGTAATGCTGCATGAAAATACAGGTATAAGGCGTTTATAGATGATCAATAAAATTATAAAGAGGGGAAGGCTCCGGGAGCAGGCCAGGGTTTAACTTGCTAAAAAGAGCTTGATGAACCGATGGCGAGGGGTGGTGACATTTTTTTAAAAAGCACAACCTCTGGGATGCGACAAACGAACCGAACCGCAACCAAACAAAGACAAGCATCTTGTCAATGAATGACTGAGGACAGATATCCCGGTAAACTACAGCAGACTAATGGGGAATGAGGATTTAGGACACAGACAAAAGGGAGGTATGCAAAGGGGATGGGGGGGGGGCAAGACCGGAAGGGAGCAAGCAAGACGGGAGGAAGGGATGAAAAAATGAAACTTCAGCAACTTACATATCCATCATCATTGTCATAAGGGGTCAAAGAGTAATATCCCTTAATGCACAGACATTAACAGAAAAGAAGCCATCGGAGATTTTAGGTAAGACAATGGCAAAATGGAAGAGGCACATTCACAGAACTGCACACAAACAGAAACCAGCCTTCTGGTTTGGCGTAGGGCTTTTGGGATGTTTCGAGACGACGTCAAGACTCCCGTTTTCCACCGCGCTCATATTGAATGACATTACGCCCATTATTAATCTCGCAGCTCTTACGGTTATGTAAAACAGGATGTGCAATCATGAAGCACATGGGGTTTTTTCCTTTTGTTCGGCTACATGCCATTGGGAAAACCTACAGGAATCCGATGCAGAAATTACGGTCTGGTATCTAATTCAAGCGGCTATGACTTGCTAGTCGTAAGAGCGGTTTTGCACTTTACAATTTGGATGAAGTGCTCTGAGCCTGGTGAGGACTAATTTAGCATGTGAAAAAACAATTATAATAAACACATTTTTACCTTCAGGTAAGCATTTCACTAAAATGTTTAAGCATGCACAGAATTATATGCATTTGTCCGATTAAAAAAATCACTCAGTATAGAGAAACTATGGCAAAACATAATGTATTTTTTCCTTTTAAATAGATTTGCCAAAATGGTGTAGAGGTGCACAGATATCCAGGTGTACAGGCGCACAGTTGTCGAGGTATACAGGTGTAGAGTTGCACAGGCATACAGGTGCACAGGTGAGACTTACAGTGCCAGGTCTGGTGAAGTCGATGCTCTGAGCTGAGCTGTGTCTGATTTGGCTGCTGAAGAGACGCACACAAATGCTCTGCAGGTATTCTGGGGAGATCTGAAACAGCAGCAAACAAATCCCATGAGCCCTTGGGGGGCTGACGAGGAGCTGAACGGAGGAGAGATGGGCCTGGGCGAGTTAATGGGCCTGACGCTCACCATTTTTCCACTGATGGTGGCTACCAGGGAATCCACCAGCTCGGCCGTGACACCGATGAGGTTGTGGTAGTCGGCCTGCATCTTGTTAAACCTCCTCATGCTGCTGGTCGCACGCCTCTCTGCCTCGGCAACCTGCTGCTGCAGCTCCTGCACCTCCTCTGCTCAGACACACAGACGCAACACTTCCAGGTTAGACCATCGCATGCACGCATGTACCCACTCATGCAGTCCGTTTCAGACAAGCATGTAGTCACGGTGGTCTCTTTCACAGAAAAGCTTAAAAAGAGTATTTGCACCACAGAAACAAAATACTGGTATTCATATTCAATGCATGTAGTCATAATCACTATACTTCACAATGTGAATACATTTCTGTCACTTGCACTTGTACAGGCATATTCCAATAAAGCTTATTCAGAATGAAAATATGGAAGTCAGTTTTTAAAGGTAAATAAAAACATCCTTTTGCAAGCATTTTGCATTTGAGACTTTAGAGGGAGATTACCTTTATTTCCATTTCCACTCTCCTTCTGAGTAACGGATGTTAAAGAAGCATCTTAGTGATTTACCAGACAAAGGCTCTACACTTTCCTGATTAAAAACAAGCCACTTCCGCTATCACAACACAGCACTTACATGCACAGTGAATGAAACATTATTTACTGGAAACTCATCCATATATGAAGCCACGATCATGTGTATGTAGTAGGTTACACAGTCTGGAACATAGAGACTGATGATAAACACAACTCCCGGTTTGTACGTGTGCTATGACAGGTATTCACCAAAAGAGCATTGTGTTTTCTTGGTTAATGAACAACGGAAGAAAAACCTTATCAACGCATGACAAATATGGCCCTAATTGTTTAACACGTTGTCATAAATACTTATGACGTGGCTTTAGGTCTTACGGTTCTGGGGCACAAACAGGTTTTTCTTTGAGCCGCAAGTTTCACAGCAGTAGTAATATATGGCTTTTTTTCTTGTTTGCTTTTTTGCCCGGAAAGAGTTTACCAAGCTGGGTAAAATACAAGCAGGGGTCAGTGTGGGCATACTAACGTTCCATTTACTGGCCGAGGGAAAAAGATAAAGGCTCTAAATCTGCGTCTCAGCAACAGAGGAAACAGAAACTGTATTTCCGTTTTGTTTTAATTCAAATGCATTGTTGTAATGTAAGTGGTTTTTACTTGTTTTTTGTGTTAGTTTTTTTATTTTCATTGAAATGTGACTTCTACTTTGTATTCCCTGAGGACCCAGACTTTGTAAACTGTGATTATAAAGGACCAGAATCTGTGCTTACTGAACAAAACAAAAACTGCGTCTGACTGCATATTTAGAAAGGTTACATGCAGTCTGTTCATCTGCTTCCTACGCATACAGATACTGAATACAGGGTACTGAAGGTAACACACTCAGCCATTTCTAAAGGATACACATAAAGTGAACAGCCTTGGTGTATTAGAGGCTTTCAGAGTAGATGACAATAACCTCTCCAGTTTTCCTCTCAACTCTGGCATCCAGGACTCCTAAATACAAAGCAAATGAGTTGTTACACATCACCATATACCACACACACACACACACACACACACACACAACACAAGCGTTGCATTTACATGTAAATGGCATTCTTTTCCAATTAGTTAAACATTTACTTTTTTCATGTTGCACCATGTACAATAGAATATGATTGTTGCAGGGGGCTGCTGGGTGGCTCATTCTGTTAAGGCACTGCTCTAGTATGTGGATGGGCCCCACGGTCTGGTATCTGTTAAGGCTCTGTTCCAGTGGGGATGGGACCTACGGTATGGTATCTGTAAAGGCTCTGTTCTAGTGTGGGGATGGGACCTACGGTCTGGTATCTGTTAAGGCTCTGTTCCAGTGGGGATGGGACCTACGGTATGGTATCTGTAAAGGCTCTGTTCTAGTGTGGGGATGGGACCTACGGTCTGGTATCTGTTAAGGCTCTGTTCCAGTGTGTGGATGGGCCCCACGGTCTGGTATCTGTAAAGGCTCTGTTCTAGTGTGGGGATGGGACCTACGGTCTGGTATCTGTTAAGGCTCTGTTCCAGTGGGGATGGGACCTACGGTATGGTATCTGTAAAGGCTCTGTTCTAGTGTGGGGATGGGACCTACGGTCTGGTATCTGTTAAGGCTCTGTTCCAGTGGGGATGGGACCTACGGTATGGTATCTGTAAAGGCTCTGTTCTAGTGTGGGGATGGGACCTACGGTCTGGTATCTGTTAAGGCTCTGTTCCAGTGGGGATGGGACCTACGGTCTGGTATCTGTAAAGGCTCTGTTCTAGTGTGGGGATGGGACCTACGGTCTGGTATCTGTTAAGGCTCTGTTCCAGTGGGGATGGGACCTACGGTCTGGTATCTGTAAAGGCTCTGTTCTAGTGTGGGGATGGGACCTATGGTCTGGTATCTGTTAAGGCTCTGTTCCAGTGTGTGGATGGGCCCCACGGTCTGGTATCTGTAAAGGCTCTGTTCTAGTGTGTGGATGGGCCCCACGGTCTGGTATCTGTTAAGGCTCTGTTCCAGTGTGGGGATTGGCCCAATGGTCTGGTACTGAATTCAGACCATGCCAGTGCCAACTGTGGCTGCCAGCTCTGCAGAGCAATGCACAATTGGCTCGTGAGCCATCCAGGGATGTGAGAGCTTAATTTAAGCATCTTCTGTTCAATTAATCAAATATAGCGCATGCTACATTTACTTTGAGATCATATATAGGGTATAGCACCTACTATGTAGGTACTATGTATGATTACAGTTCAGGGCATGGAACACAGAAGCACCTGAAAGAGAGCTCTGAAAGAAGGGTGAACCATGGGGTTGGGGACAAACGGCAGGGCGTAAAATGGCAGGAACTCAGTGGTCTGGCTGAGAGCAGCTCCTCTCGTCTCCAGGTAATGCTTAAAGTGCTTGATCCTCTCCTCAAAATCCAACCTGTCCTGTGGGAAAGAAACCATAAAAAGTAGCAATTTTAAAGAAACGGCAACCAATATTCCAGATTTTGTACGGAAATGGATATATTCTGGGGTTAAGTCCACATGTTGTGCAACACTTAGTCATGTTCAAAATCTTAATTGGAGAGCAGGTCAATAGGGAGAGTCTAAACTCATTTGACCCACACGAAGGGAATGTTGCAGAACGTTATGCTACATGGTGTCACTGCTCTTGGAAAGGGCTTTTTGGAGCAATGGGGACATCTGTTGGCTAAACTCCTACAGCAGTGGTCCCCAACCCTGTTCCTGGAGATCTACCGTTCTGTAGGTTTTCACTCCAACCCTAACAAAGCACACCTCATTCAACAGCTATAGATTTGGTTGAGTTGCTAATTAGTGGAATCGGGTTTGCCAAATTAGGGTTGAAATTAAAACCTAAAGAACGGTGGATCTCCAGGAACAGGGTTGGGGATCACTGTCCTATAGTAACTCAGTAACTTATGTGGAAAACTAAACCTTATTTTGTTTTAATAAAAAATGTCAACAAAAAAACAACTCTAAATATGGCAACCTTAAAATGCAAAACATAAAGGAAATAAACATTTTTAAAATCCCCAATCCGCAACGGACTGAAACAAAAGATTTCTCCATGTTGGGGCCAGTTAAAATGCACTCTCTGAGGGTGTGTGAGGCTTACAGGTCTGCCTGGGGTATATTTCAAAGGGTAGATGGCAAAGTGGATGTGCAGGTAGAACTCCAGTTTCTGTGCGACTGGGTCAAAGTCGCGAACGTCAGGGGGGATGTTCCCGTTCCACAGCTCAAAGAACACTTTGCAGTCCCCATCCTCAAAGGAGCTTAAAAGGTCTTTCTGTTAAAAAGAATGAAAGATATTTAGAGTTCAGTGTGTGCGTTTGGCAGTTCAGTGGTGGGAGAGCTACGGAGATGGAGTAAAACTAAAACTACATTTGTTCAGATTTCTACCTGTATGATTAACGTTTTTGAATTGCTCAAGATGCTTCCCGAAATTTTTGGAACCAGTTTTCCTTTAGTCTTGCATTCCTTCTCAAACAGCTTAACCGTTTCTTCAAATTCACCAAACTTAAGGAACTGTAAAACAGACAAGTGCAAAAGAGAAAGCCAACATGGTGCAATCATAATATTAAAATTTAGTTTCATTAATGCCCAAGAGAGAATTCAATTTAAGCTCTTGGGATTCAAAATACACTACGACCCAATAAATCATTACAAATGTCTATGTTGGGCTATTCAGTAAAAGATTTAGTGAGATAAATCCATACATACCTCCTTAACCATCCCAATAAGATCTGCTTCATAAGCCAGAACGTCCCCCATATCGAATATTCTCTTGGTATTCATATGCAGATTCTATTAATTTACAAACTGACTGGAGTTAGTTGCTGAATTGATAATCGCATGCAACTAATTTTAACTAACGTTAGGTTTTAGAATCATAATCTGAGCGGTAACGCTAGTCAGTTTATGTCGTGCATATCAAATCAGGTTGGTTGGTAGCTACAATCTAACATTAGCCAACTTGAACAAAAAGTGTAACGTTAACCTTCGTCAACTCGCATAAGTGCGGACTGCTAGCTACATGGAACAACAACGTTAGCTTTTATAACAGGTAAGTAGATGTCTCGCTAGCACGTTGCCGTTTCAAATCAAAACAGCATAACGTTAGTTAACTTGACCATCGGCTATACAACATTTAGTTATCCAGTTTGTAAATGAGCGTTGCATCAATTATATTTAACTAAAAAATAGCTAGACAAGTACCTGCTATTATATTGGCTTGCTATCGTTAGCTTGAAAACTGGCTACTTGTACTTGTTATGCCCGGAAAAAAGATGAACGCCAACGCTAGCCACCTACCTACCTACCTACCGCTAAGTTAGCTTTCAAGACAAACATGCAAACTGGCTAACGTTAGGTGTCTTACTAGCCAATATATTAACATTTACCGAATGTACAGATGTATAGCAATCTACAAAATTAGCCACATCAACGTTAGGTATTTACAGGTCTAGTTTAGCTTGCTAGCTCAATAAAATAACCTTTCAGATTTCATAACTCAGTGTTATTTTGCCACAATCGGGCCTTGATCAAAGCCAGGTCTTTAAATGCTTAGCTAGCCAGCTAACATTAACGTTATATAGCCTCAAATGATGTATTGAAATAGCATTACCTTTTCCACATTACAATCTGCTCAAAATATACACTTTTAATATATTTACCACGAAAATAATATAAATTTGATCTGATTTAGACCATTGCAAAACTGGAACGTGAACACCCACATAGCTTACAGGCTAGCTAGCAACCATCAATAAGGAAGACGCTAAAAAAGAAACCCCTAGCAACAGGTACCGAGTCGTACAAACTGCCGTAAATCAACAGCGCCGACTGTAGTAATCGCTAATGTTAGCTCACAGTCCCTATAATAATTTTAGGCTGGTAGCGTCATAGCTTGCAACATAACTGCTAATCAAACAAGATTAAACTAGATAGACGAGTGGACTATATAAAAATACTAATGCAAATGAACTCGATTGCCCCAAATTGTCAAGTTACAGATTGCAATGCTTTGTATTATGGGTATTGTAGTCCCTGGCCAATTCGAAATAACTCAACTATCTCGTTATGGCTGCCTGCTCTTGGACGATGGTATGTATCCGGCTAGCTAGCTAGTTGTGGGTTTTCTCACATCACCTCGAAAACATATGTAGTATTAGGTCAACGAAATGCGAGGAATCCGGAAAGTGGGCATTGGGCAAAGAAGGTCCCACTGACTAGTACATTAGACCAGTACGAAATGTTTGATTGCGTGTATAAGGTTAGCTAGGTAGTTCACATATGTTACTCTGAGAATGCCTCAATTTGCGATAGATTAACTATATTTAGGCCAATGCATTTTAGACCTGTTGCTTCTGTCTATTTTGTAATAGACCGCTGGTTGATGTTTTTTGTCCGAGTATCCAGCTCCGGGGAATGCAAAAAAAAATAAGTAAATGCAATGTGCGTTAGGATCAGGAAACTCATTAATCTGTAGCTGTACTACTTGTAACTTGTCGTCTGCCAACTAGAATGTAGCTGAAGTCACTTGGAAGCTCGCTAAATGTGACAGAAGGTAGCTAGCTAGCTTCCTTCTTCTTTCAAGACACGACAAAAGCTTTAACTTGGTAGCTAACTGTCGAATTTGTTTCTTTTTCAGCACTGTTTCTTTTTCAGAACATGCCTGCCACCGGGCTGCGTGCACGCGTGGAGTAACGTTAGGCAAGTGAGCGGATGACAGTGGCACCGTGGTGACCGTGGGGAGGGCGAGTACACAACGCAAAGCTAGTGGGTCATTGGAGGCTAACCTTCTGCACAGAGAGCACAGTGACTGAGTTTGTGTTGCCTGCCAAACCCAGATTACCAGACGCATGGCTCCTTCCTGAAGCTAAAAACGCCATCAGGGGACCCCGGTGTGCAACACAGCATTCAGGAAGCCACGCTCACACTTCACCCCCTGGTTTCTCCCCAATAGTTGCAAAAACAGGATATTTGTAGGCGTCCCTGACGACCATGGGTTTTCTGAGGATCTTTTCGAGTACCATGGCGAGGATGAGCACCTTCAGATCCTACCAAATTGTCCTGCTCTTAGCAGCCGCGCTGGCCGTGGTTGCCTTCTACTACTTTGGGTCGGAGCGACACAATTTTTCCAGCACCACTAAGCGCATTAGACAGTCCCAAGCTAGCCAGAACGCCAACCGAAACGACGCAGATCTTTCTCTTGACACCAGACCGGAGCATCAGGAATCGAGGGCAGAGGCGAGTCCCGAGGAAGTTGAATATTATCATGCGCTCATGATGTTTACCAAGGTGGACAAGAGCAAGGGGCTCCAAGAAAAGTTCCAGGTAGCAATGAGGTCCATGGCGAAGCACGGCAGTTTCCTGGAAGGTGAAGCGCTAGTCCTTCACTTTGTGAGTGATGAGGGCAGCCGAGAGCTGGGCGAGAAGATGCTGCCAGAACTGCTCATAGATGCGACCTTTCTGTATCAGGTAGGTCTGGGTCTGTAGCATTGAGCTGTGTGCACACTTTCCTAAAGATGACTCAGTGAGTTGCTGAAATGGACGGTGCTTGAAATCAAGTCTGTTTTTGATTTAGACCGCAGAGAACGCCGAACCTATGTCACCTGTTCACTTTTGAAACTAGGTGGCAGTACTGACAAGCAAGAGATTTCCGACTAGCAGCTCAGTCCCCTCCTGTTCACCTGATTTATGATAAGAGTGCACAACTCCAGTCTTGGGTGGCTGCAGGGTGTGCAGGTTTTTGTGGTTTCCTTTGAATCGGAGGACGGTGTAGGCCTTGGAAATAAGTGTGGACTCTTTAGCCAATCAAGGACTTAAGTGCTGAGAGACGCCCAAAATCCAGCATGCACACTGTCCGTTCAGGACTGTGCCTCCTTGCTTTATGGTAAACATAAGTATTTACTTCAAACTTTTTCCCAACGGTCACATGGGGGGGGGGGAAATTGTGGGGTGATTTTTTTTTCCCCACATCAGACTCATTTTTGTAGAATGAGTCACTTTTTTTGTCAAAATGTTTCTAAGTCACAACACCCCACTACTTCCACAGACCTTGTGAACGTGCCAGTCTTCTAGATACAATTGCAGGATTACATATTGGTATAGCTAACATTACAGTAAAAATGTCATTAAAAGTCCAGGTAAAACAACGGAATCTTTTTTGCTTAAATCGCCTATATTCTAAATAGGTGTCAGTGAATATTGTGTAATTAATGTTTCCAATTGCCCTGTTATGAATGTTCACATTCCCATTTTTAATTTTTCAGAACTTTAATTTTTTAGATAAGAAATATATCTTGCTCAACAGCCAAAGCTGAAACTCAACCGACTGATTGAGTAGGTTGTGGGAAATCAGAGCGAATGGGTAATTTAATGATTCTGGTAGTGTTTTATGGTAGAGAGCAGCTGACGTTTCAGTGATAAATAATGGAACATTGTTTAGAGTGTATATGGTGCAAACAATATTCATGGTTTCTCTTCAGAAAGGCTTTTTTATTGTCTGCAATAAAAATGACAGGGAGACAAACGTGATTAAAACTGCAAAAATAAACTGCACAACAGGTCAAAGATTTTACCTCAGGGAAGAGACGTACAGATGTCATGGCAAAAAAAAACAGAACCCAAGAACTCGTGTAGTAAGGACATGTATTTGAAGCAGCCGCTTTCATACGGATTCCATGCCAAAAGAAAGGACAAACACACCTGAACTGGAAAAAATGGTATAATTTGTAACTCCAATTTGAAAATAAATAAGCAAAAAGACATGACAGTTTCCACTGTTGCTGCTATCTATGCATTCAGAAGATAATATAAAAGAAAAAATCCAAGTCAAATGACCAGTTTTCATGCTAATTACACACAAATGTAATGCATGATGAAAATTGGGTGGCTGCCTAAATTAGTCTCCACTGAAGGAACCGTATGGAACAGAGAACTGATGATGGCTAATCAGCGGCTCCATTGGAAAACTTGATATACATTCTCTCATTGTGCTACTTTCTGTGAAGTCAGAAGTTTAGTAGTCAGTTAAATTTTTCTCTTATTAACCTGCAGGTGCAAATGGCATCTATTTTATTACATCATCAGCTTGTTCATGTGTTGAAGTGTGATGTGCTGGCCATTGTCCACAAGGGGGCAGTGCAGGTTTAGTAAACCGGAATTCTAAGAATTCCCCCCAGCCCTGTAAGCTTTTACTCCCGGAGTAATGGTGGGGGGAAGAGACTTTCTTCAGTCAGGACTTTAAAAACCCAGAAGGTACGGTCTGCCTCAGAGAGACAAAGCGTCAGTTGTAATGGTGAACCAGATGCCTGTCGAGTCTCACCTTTCAAAGACTATGCTGGCTGGCTTTGATGCTAAACTACGATGATCCTCAATACGGTTTTTACGTAGCTGCCTGGCTATTTTAACAGAATACGATCTCCACATTATGTTGATCTTAGCATCTGCAGTCTTTTATTTTGTGCCTGTCTGAAGCTGTGGCAGTGGGACCCCTTGTTTAAATAATTTTCAGCTCGTCCAATGGGCCAGCATGCAAAAGGATTTCCTAATGGCATGTGTCGGAGCCGAGTTGTGTGGCTGATGCTGTGGTTTGGATGGTGGGCTGGTTTGCTCAGCTCAGGATAAGAGGCTTGGAGCCACTGAGGAAGATTATCTGCTAATCCAACCAACACACACATTTCCATATATACACACACAAACGCACGTATACACAAGCATAAATGCACCCACAGACATGCACACACATTTACATATACACACATGCACGCACGCGCACACACATGCACACATGTTTACGCACATATACAGACACGCACGCCGTGTACGGATACACACATTGTTCTTTTTGGATAGCAGAAAGACAGTAATGTAATGAGATCTGGCTGTGACAACCAGTCTGATAATCCTGTGAACAGCAGGCCTGCCATGTGGTGTAGGAGATTAATATGGCTTTATCACAGGGACACACTGTAGCAGGGTCATATCATTAGCTCATGCAGTGGTTTAGATGCTGGGGAACTGGGATTGTAACCCAAAGGTTTGCAAGTTTGATTTCTGGGTACGACTCTGCAGTTGTACAATTGAGCAAGGTACATAACCTGAATTGCTTCAGTATAGAGTATCCAGCTACATAAGTGGATACTATGTAAAAAGCCGGGCAAGTCGCTCTGTATAAGAGCGTCTGCTAAATGCCTGTGATGTAATGGTTGTAATTAAAAGCAGCTGTGGGACGAATATCAGGCCTCAGCTTCTGCCCACCTGGGGTTGAGGTTCTGGGGCTCATTTGGGCTTGTATTCATAAAGCATCTCAATAGTACTGATCTAGGGTCCCAAAGAGGTTGTTTTTGTGATCCTGTATTCATGAATTTTTTTGAGTATTTATTGATTCTAGGCGCCCTGGTATTCAAATCACGGTCCTCGAGGTCCGAGAACCGCTGGTTTCCCACCCTCCTTTTACCTGGGGGTCAGGTGTGAAGACAGTCTGGCCAATCAGTAGCACTAATTGTTCAGTTATTTACCTGGAAAAAAAACCAGGGCTGGATTCGGATTCAAGGTCTAGATTTGAATATCCATGATCTTTCTAGGGTCTAATAGAGGCTGCTTGTGAGGCCCTATATTCATAAAGCATCTGAGAGTCGTACTGATTTAGGGTCTCGTAGAGGCTGCTTGTGTGCAATTTATAATTGTTACATGTTTGCATCAGATTTCTTTTTCAGCAACTTTGAAATCTATTGTTCAGTTTGATGAAGATTTAGAGTGAATCAAAGTGGTGATGAATTGACTGGACTCTAGGCAGGAGGTTTATAATTTTTAAATTTATTTATTCTTTATTTATTCAGGGGAATCCAATTGAGAGCAAGCTCTCTTTTGCAATTTAGCCCTGATATACAGGGAAGCAAAGATACAATTCCAAAAAATATTCTAAAAGATTTCCAAAACAAGAGAAAATAAAACAGAAAAAAAACAATCATATGAAGAAAAACAAACAAGTACATTCTTCAGATACCATGTCCTTCAAAAGTACTTTAAACCGATTAAGCGATATGAGTTCAGTTAACCTAACCCTAAACAGCTTTGTACGTCATTCCACTTATATGGTGCATAAAACTGAAATGCTCTTTTCCCTAGTTCTGTGTTCACACAGGGAATGTCAAACATAAGATATTCCCGCAAGGAGCGTGTGTGACAATTTGCTGTTCTAATCTTTAAAAGCGATGTTATGTAGAAAGGCAACTTATTGATAAGCGCTTTGTAAACAAACATTAGGCAATGTTGCTTCCTTCGTACAGTAAGTGATGGCCACCCAACCTTCTGATAAAGTGTACAATGATGTGTTTTATACTGTAATAAATCGAAGGGCCCTGTGGTAGACTGCATCAAGTGGTTTAAGGGTAGAAGCTGCTGAATGCATACAAATAATATCACTATAATCTAAAACTGATGAAAAAAAATGTTGCCTGCACAACTTGTTTTCTTTTAGTGGGAGATGGGATTTATTTCTATAGAAGAATCCTAACTTACTTATCAATTTTTTGGACAGTTTATCAATGTGTGTTTTAAAAGACCGCTTGTCATCAAGCCATACTCCTAAATATTTATAGGATGGTACCCTTTGAATTGGAACCCCACTAATGGAATTTATGACACAGTCAGAGGGACAATCATTCTTTGCTCTGGAAAAAAGCATGTACTTCTCAGCATTCAGCACTAACTTGAGGTCAATAAAGGTATTTTGTATGGTCGTGAAATCCGATGGTAAGTTTCTAAAAGCTTGATCTATCGAGGAAGCTGATGAATAAATCACTGTGTCATCAGCGTAAAAATTGATCGCGCTATTTTTTATCCCAATACCCAAATCATTTATGTATTGCGTAAATAAAAGAGGGCCAAAAATTGATCCTTGCAGCACCCCTTTTCTGACAGCTAAAAAGTTTGATTGGTGACCATCAGCTACTATAGCCTGGGATCTATTGGAGAGATGATCATAAAACCAGTGGCATGCATTTTCATCAAAACCAAGTGATTTAAGTCTTTTTAAAAGAAGAGTATGGTCAACTGTATCAAATGTCTTAGACAGGTCGATGAATAGGGCAACACATTTTTGTTTACTATCCAAAGAACAAGCTATGTCATTCAACACTTTACAGGTAGCTGACTTGGTGCTATGACCAGGTCTAAAACAAGATTGATAAGAGTTTAAAACACCATATTCAAATAAAAAGAAGTGCAACTGAGTATTCACAAGTTGCTCCAAAATGTTTGCTAAGCATGACCATTTTGAAATGGGACGATAATTATTTGCATCATTTGTGTCACCCTCTTTATGAAGTGGCAGCACATCAGCAGTTTTTCATACTTTAGGAATATTCCCAGCAGTAATAGTCAAGTTAAAAATATGAGTTAGAGAGTGCGCTATGATAGTTGCAGCTAGTAATAGGAGCCCTAGGTCTAAATGATCAGCCCCGGTAGACTTTTTTGGATTAATGCTATATAGCGCGTCAAGCACCTCCTCTTGGGAGAACTGTACGATGGAGAAATGCCAGTATTCATCCCACTATTCAAACTGTCATGCTTAGGAATTACATTTCCAGAGGACATCGCTGTGTTCTCAAATAAATCACCAGCCGAAATGAAATTGTGATTGAATGCATCACGCATTTGTTTCTTATCTGAGATGATGACACAAGCATGATTAATCTGTTTAGGTAAAGACAAACTTGGATTATGGTTCAAAGTTCTCACTGTTTTCCAGAATCTTGCTGGATTACCACTACAATCGGAAAGAGTATTAACATAATAGGATGATTTAGCTTTCCTTATCATAGCGAGGCATTTATTTCTCAATTGTCTAAAAGAATGCCAATCAGAGGATAAGCCAGTGGTTCTGGCTTTTTTCCATGCTGCATCCCTAATACGCAGCATGTCAGATATTTCATGCGAGAACCATGGATTATTCCTATTTCTTACCCTCAATTTCTTGAATGGAGCATGTTTATCTGCAATATCATTAAAAATATCAGTGAAAAAGTTCAATGCTATATCAGGATCAGGGATAGAAGATAGATGTGTAATATCACAAAAAAATTAATTCCTTAAAAAGGCTTGTTCCATGAAGTGTCTAAAATTCTTCTTTATAATGGTGCGGGGTTGAGATTTATGCCTCCATGTTAAGTGGGCAGGAGTAAGTATCATACACCTTTATCACTGAAATCATGTGTCCACATAGTTCAGGAACTATGAAAACAAATACCGTCCAGGCTCGTCCGTTTCTGAGAGAGAAAATTAATGTTGGATGAAAGTGGATCATGAAGTTTGGCCATTCATGAGTCTTGTTCTCCGACATGAATTTGGAAAATAACAAAAGCTGGAACGAGTGTGTGGTAATAAAGCGGAAGGTGGCGTGTTGTAATCTTGGCAGTAGAAAGTCTTGTCACTTCAGGTTTCATTTGTTTGTTTGGATATTGCACGAGAACATTGTGCCAACAGTTTATATTGGGAGAGGGAAATGGGAGTTTAGACTGGATTCTCTAATGTTACAACAATGCTGTGTTCCCGCAGGACATATGAACAAACGACCTGATTAAGACTGTGAAAAAACAATACAGTGCGTCGTTGTTTATCCAAAAACAGCGTCTATGAGAAATTTTGGGAAAAAATGTAATTGACTGTACATTTTTTACAGGTTTATTCGTATTGTCCTGACTGGAAATTTCTTTTAATAAAGCATTACTTAAGACACATTCATGGACAAGTTCTTCCTCAACGTGCAAGTGAGTGGCTCAATTGTTTTAGTCGGCTGCAGCAGTTTCTTTGGCCCTGTAGCTACTGTCCAGAAAAAGCTACTAGGTGTTATCTGAAGAGTTGTATCCATAAAAGTGTTCAAGCACAGACAGAGGGGCACTGGGCTGTAAAATCGCAGTATCTTATAAATTGTCATTAAGTTGATGAGAATTGTGGCAAATATTTTTGGCCACAACTATGCTTATCTTATCAACATAAGTAATGTTTCAAATAAATTTTGCTCAATCATGCTCCTTGACCTTGAAATATTTGTCTGTTATGTGGTATGAGTGTTATTTAAAGTTTCATTCTAACTTTTTATGCTTTTAAAAGGGAAGGACTAAACTAAACCTGAGGACTGGCATCACCAGACCTCCCTTACTAGACATAACAATATAGCTTGGCTGTGCTTTTAGTGCTCATTATATGATCCTGTCAAAAATCATTTTCCAAGTACTTAAATTGGTTTGCTATAAATACAAACTAAGTTTATAATACTGATCTATAAAAGGGATCTATGCATCCCGCATTCAGACATTTTTGTCAGTTATTGCAATAATAGGACATTGAATGCTTTGTTTTAAGGAAAGGGCCATTTTCCTTTTTTTTGTTTGGGGCTTAATTTCTGGGTTCCTTTGAAAATAATTTCCAAATTTCTTTCCTTCGTGGAGTGTAGAGCTGGAACATTGGTCCAAATCCCTTGACTGATATCTGGCAGGCCTACACACGCACTACTCTGTTTCACCCGATGAAGCGTGTTACTCGCGCATTGTCAGCCATGCACGATGCCGTGTAGACATGCTGCCTTACAGAACATTGGCTTGTTTATTTAATTAATCATCGTGGAGCACACAGAACTTGGTTACGTAAACTTTACATGTTCTCTAAAAGCCCCTAGAGGACCCGCGCTTGGAGTAGGAAGTAACGGCATGAATACTGATCTGAGGCCTTAGGCCTGCAAGGGGGAAGAAAGGCCCAAAGCCTGCAGTCTGAGACCCATAGGTAAAAGGGCCTGCAAGGGGCCTGCAGTCTGAGGCTCATGGTTAGAGGGGCCTGCAAGGGGCCAGCAGTCTGAGGCTCATGGATAGAGGGGCCTGCAAGGGGCCAGCAATCTGAGGCTCATGGGTGGAGGGGCCTGCAAGGGGCCAGCAATCTGAGGCTCATGGGTGGAGGGGCCTGCAAGGGGCCAGCAGTCTGAGGCTCATGGATAGAGGGGCCTGCAAGGGTCCTGTAGTCTGAGGCTAATGGTAAAGGAGCCTGTCGTCTGAGGCCCATGGGCAGATTTTTTTTAAATCAGGGGAACTGTCATGCAAAGTTACATTCAAGAAAATCAAGTGATTTTGAAGAAAATGCATGGCCTCAAAGGGGAGAAAGCAGCAGTTATGTTTTTGAGTCAGTGGCACTGGAAACGGGCACAGTTGAAAGCAGCGGACGAGGAGGGCCAGTTCTGTGTGTGGTGTTGAGGAGCGAGCAGAACCAGTTCTGTGTGTGTGTGTGTGTGTGTGTGTGTGTTGAGAAGCAAGCAGAACCAGTTCTGTGAGTGGTGTTTAGGAGAGGGAAGGACCAGTCCTGTGTGTGTGTGTGTTGAGGAGCGTGGAGGGCCAGTCCTGTGTGTGGTGTTGAGGAGTGAGCAGAGCCAGCCCTGTGTGTGGTGTTGAGGAGCAAGCAGGGCCAGCCCTGTGTGTGGTGTTGAGGAGCGAGCAGAGCCAGCCCCGTGTGTGGTGTTGAGGAGCAAGCAGGGCCAGCCCTGTGTGTGGTGTTGAGGAGCGAGCAGAGCCAGCCCCGTGTGTGGTGTTGAGGAGCGAGCAGAGCCAGCCCCGTGTGTGGTGTTGAGGAGAGGGAAGGGCCAGTCCTGTGTGTGGTGTTGAGGAGCAAGCAGAACCAGTCCTGTGTGTGGTGTTGAGGAGCAAGCAGAGCCAGTCCTGTGTGTGGTGTTGAGGAGAGGGAAGGGCCAGTCCTAGGGGTGGGACAATGCACCGGTGCATCGCGATACATCGATCCGAATGTGTAAATACAACTGCATCGATCTGCAAGATTCGAATCGATAAGCATCGATTAATATCGCATTTTAAATGAATGTACACGTATTCATTTATTCAAAAAATATTTAAAATATATATTTCTGAGACACGATTACTTTTAAAACTCTTTTGACCAGCTTCAATCCATGTTTCTGCTCCAACCCCAACGTAAGCGTGAGTTGAAAGTAGCGACTATGAGACGGACAGATCTGAGCGAAATGGCTAGCTGCGTGCTCGCTGAGTGCGACAAAAGAGACAGAAACTCAGAATTTGCGATGTTCCGAACAGAAAATCAGTGGTATGGAAGCATTTCGGGTTTAGAAAGAAGGAGGGTGTACTTGACAAAACCGCTGCAATATGCAAGATCTGCCAAGTAGAAATCAGATACACAGGCAACACCACAAACATGATAAACCATTTGAGCCGACGATACACAATTGACGTGAAGGACAGCAAGCGCGTTAGCAAGCTGGTAAGCAAGCTAAACTCGGGAGTCATTGATGAGTTTCCTGGAGAAATGGCCAAACAGTTCTATTTTTTTGTATAATTGTTTTTATTCGTTTTTATACACATACCGTGTCCAGACAGTTAATTGTAAAGTGCTTTCTGATATTTAAATTTAAACCATTTTCTATTCAAAATCAAGTAGACGTTAGAGACAAAAAACAAAAATAGTAAGACTATTTCCAATGTCTTACGTTCAATTAATTATTACTACGTTAACTGTCCGATTCACAAAATTAATGTCGTGGAACCTAGATACACCATACCATGCAGAAAATATTTGAGTGAAAAATGTATACCTGCTCTGTATGAAGAGGTGAAGAAAACTGTTCGACTGTCCTTGCAAAACGCTACGAGAGTAGCTTTAACTACGGATGGATGGGCATCTTGCTCCACCGAAGTTCTAGATCGTACTAAGATTTAGGAAAGTACTATGCATGACACTAACCTATAGGCTATTTCATTTTTCTTGGCCCAGTTTAGTAATTGTTATACATTTAGCCATTTTCATTTTGTAAATAAAGGAAATGTATTAGGGTACCATGTCTGACACTGTTTGAAAAACAATAACCTAAATAGGGCAACTTTAGAAAATACACTGTTAGTCATGTTTATTGCTGCATTATTTGCTGCAGACAGCTGCAAAATGTATGGCATGCCTTAACAATAAACATAATGCTGTGAATTTGGTGTAAGGTTCTAATTGAATATTTAATTACTGCTGAATGTATCGGTATCAAATCACATTAGCATACCTATTTAAAGTATCTAAATTAATCGAACCGAATCGAATCGAATCGTGGTCAAACGTAAGATATTATGATGCATCGAACCTTTGCCTAAAGAATCGGAAACGAATCGAATCGTGATGGGATTGAATCGTCCCACCCCTAGCCAGTCCTGTGTGTGGTGTTGAGGAGCGAGCAGAGCCAGCCCCGTGTGTGGTGTTGAGGAGCGAGCAGAGCCAGCCCCGTGTGTGGTGTTGAGGAGCGAGCAGAGCCAGCCCCGTGTGTGGTGTTGAGGAGAGGGAAGGGCCAGGATGTGTGTGGTGTTGAGGAGCGTGCAGAACCAGTCCTGTGTGTGCTGTTGAGGAGCGTGCAGAACCAGTCCTGTGTGTGTGGTGTTGAGGAGCGAGCAGGGCCAGCCCTGTGTGTGGTGTTGAGGAGCGAGCAGAGCCAGCCCAGTGTGTGGTGTTGAGGAGAGGGAAGGTCCAGTCCTGTGTGTGGTGTTGAGGAGCAAGCAGAACCAGTTCTGTGTGTGGTGTTGAGGAGCAAGCAGAGCCAGTCCTGTGTGTGGTGTTGAGGAGAGGGAAGGGCCAGTCCTGTGTGTGGTGTTGAGGAGCGAGCAGAGCCAGCCCCGTGTGTAGTGTTGAGGAGAGGGAAGGGCCAGTATGTGTGTGGTGTTGAGGAGTGTGCAGAACCAGTCCTGTGTGTGGTGTTGAGGAGCGTGCAGAACCAGTCCTGTGTGTGTGGTGTTGAGGAGCGAGCAGGGCCAGTCCTGTGTGTGGTGTTGAGGAGCGAGCAGGGCCAGTCCTGTGTGTGGTGTTGAGGTGCGTGCAGAACCAGTCCTGTGTGGTGTTGAGGAGCAAGCAGAACCAGTTCTGTGTGTGGTGTTGAGGAGCAAGCAGAGCCAGTCCTGTGTGTGGTGTTGAACAAGCGGAGCCAGTTCTGTGTGTGGTGTTGAGGAGCAAGCAGAACCAGTTCTGTGTGTGGTGTTGAACAAGCGGAGCCAGTTCTGTGTGTGGTGTTGCAGAGCAAGCAGAGCCAGTCCTGTGTGTGGTGTTGAGGAGCGAGCAGGGCCAGCCCTGTGTGTGGTGTTGAGGATGCAGGGACGGGACATGCAGTTCAGGTGAGATGAGGGGGCTTTCCGTTGTCAGTGCAGTGGCCCATGCCCTCACCAGGGTAAAAAGGTGGGAGAGGAAACACGGACGAAGTGCTGTCTGTGGTGAGTGGGCTTCCCCTTTACTGCTAGCAGAGTTCAGCTCAGATCAGAAACACTTACTCAGAAGGTAAAGCCCTCGTGCACAACAACCCCCCCCTCTCTCTGAAAGTAAATAAATAACTGCATTTTTGAGGCTTAGACTGTGCCATTGCTCTCCGGATGTTTGACTTTGCTTTGGAAAGGAAACTCTATTGTTGTTAGCGCGGTATGTGAGAAGTGACTGGAAATGGCATCCTCAGTGTTTTCTTTCTCTTTCATGTTTTAGTCACTTACAGTAAAGACTCTGCCTGAAGTCCTCGAGCCGTTTCTTGTAGGTTGCATGTTTTTTGTTCGGCTGCAGAGAGCAGTAGGATGCGATGGGGTTTCGGTAAAGACGCCCTGTTTCTGTTTGACTTCTCAGGAAACAAGATGCGATAGAGGCAGGCGGGTGCAAGTTTCCACAACTTAAACAGGAGCTGAACGCGTGAAATTATTCACTTCCACTTCAAATTTACAGGACCCTACGACTAAAACCTCCAGGACCTGTGTGTCCAGTCCAGCGGTTTTTCCAAACTTTAATATATTTTGCTCCTTCTCAAGCTTTTCTCCAATGAATTCACATGGTGCTTTTCCACCACTAGGAGCTTAACAGCTGTAGTTTGTGTGCATGGCTGGCTAGGAGCACACTGAACGTGTCATTACAACACACAACATACCTTCTCAGTCTATAAGCTGCAATCAAAATGGTGGAGTGGAGGTTGTTTTGCCAGTGACACAGAGCATTGATGATGCAAAAAAAACTGCTGTTACATATGAAATGCATACATGCAAATACATATTTCAAATGACTAATTTGAAATGCTATCCCCATCCCTGTTTCTGGGTAGAGCAGTGGTTAATGTGTCCTGTAGGTGTGTCAGGCAAACGTTTCTCCCACTGCCCTGTAATTTGTGTCACCCACTTGAGCGCTAAAGCTAACGTGCGCCTCTCTGGTGCAGCAGGCCCACATAGTTCAGCTCTACATGCAGAAGGGTGGAGACTGCCGCTAGCTTTCAGGCCCCTCTTTGGAATCTTTAACGGCTGCTCAGGAATTCAGTCCCGCATGCCAACAATTACCCGCCATCCTCTGCCCCCCCCCCCATTCGAGAGAATTGAATACAATGCGCTGTCTTTTACTCTAATAATGTGGCAGCGCTCGAGTAAGTCATTACTTCAGGCTTCGGCTTTGAGGCCCCTAAACCCCCAAATGACAGCTTGTGGGGGAATCGTCAGACTGAAAGGTTTTTTTCATTTTTATTTATTTATTTATAAATGTATGAATCTCACAAACAGTAACCAGGACAAAATGCTTTTGTCAGAATAATTTCATGCAGTGTTTGCAATTGAAAGCAAACATGTATGTAATATTGTCAGGATTTCAACACTGATCTTACCTTCCCAGAATTCTTTCCGCAGAGGAAGCTGAGAAGTAGTTCAGGGTGGGGGGACCATCTGTTTGGTGTTATTGTCCATATTTTACTTTTTTTGGTATAAGGATCCATAAATCTTAAAGAATTGTAAAGTAGCCTAAGCCTACAGCCGTGTTCCTTCAGGATTTGCGTGCCTGACCCCAGCACCGGTCTCCCTCTCCCTGTTCGGCTATAGAGTGACCTAAGAAAAACATTCTGGAACTAAATGTTGTTTACCTTCTGGGACTGAGAAACATTCTAGGACATAATGTAGTTTACCTGTGTGGACCCAGAAGCGTTCTAGAACAGAATGTTGTTTACCTGTGTGGACTGAGAAACATTCTAGAACAGAATGTTGTTTACCTGTGTGGACTGATAAACATTCTAGAACAATGTTGTTTACCTGTGGGGACTGAGACATGTTGTATAACAGAATGTTGTTTACCTGTGTGGACTGAGAAACATTCTAGAACATAATGTTTACCTGTGTGGACTGAGAAACGTTCTAGAACAGAATGTTGTTTACCTGTGTGGACTGAGAAACATTCTAGAACAGAATGTCGTTTACCTGTGTGGACTGATACACATTCTAGAACCTAGAATGTGGTTTAGCTGTTTGGTAGAACCCACTCCTGTAGAACCCGCCTATAAGTGTTGGTGTCCCAGACAACGTGGGAGACCAACAAGCCGGATGTTCTAGATGTTTAGGAGCACTGAATACAACTGCCTAATCATTGTAAGGTCCCTACATAGCATTCCTATTTCAGTATAGGCATATGTGCATGCAAGCAAAGCATATATTTATTTATTAATTTTTTTATTTAACAAGTGAATTCTCAAAATATCTTGTTACACTACATGAGTATTGTTTGAGTTTTAATTTAGATCTAAATGCCTATCCCATATCAGATTTGTATTAATTTACATTGACAGTTGTGTTGAATGTAAAATATGCTTTTGCACACAAGAGTCGGGCTTTATAGTGCATGTCCCATCTGGTGGTAGCCTGTATTGTAAAGCCAGGGAAATCCTGCAATTACACGTCTAGATTCTTGGCATTTCCTGAATCCTTGAGGGCTGAATAAACAGTTTTGTGGAGCCTGTCAGCTAATCGGGGAGAGAAACTGAAGTGTAGAGGACTCTTCATATTGTATCATCAGTAAAACAGTGCTATCCTCTCGGTACACCCTACAGCCATCGAAAGAGAGCACTATGAACATGGACACACACAGGGGTCAGTCAGAGCACTATGAACATGGACACATACAGGGGTCATTCTGAGCACTGTGAACATGGACGCACACAGGGGTCAGTCAGCACTATGAACATGGACGCACACAGGGGTCAGTCAGAGCACTATGAACATGGACACACACAGGGGTCAGTCAGCACTATGAACATGGACGCACACAGGGGTCAGTCAGAGCACTATGAACATGGACACACACAGGGGTCATTCTGAGCACTATGAACATGGACACACACAGGGGTCAGTCAGAGCACTATGAACATGGACACACACAGGGGTCAGTCAGAGCACTATGAACATGGACACACACAGGGGTCAGTCAGAGCACTATGAACATGGACACACACAGGGGTCAGTCAGAGCACTATGAACATGGACACACAGGGGTCAGTCAGAGCACTATGAACATGGACACACACAGGGGTCAGTCAGAGCACTATGAACATGGACACACACAGGGGTCAGTCAGAGCACTATGAACATGGACACAACACGCGTATCCTAGCAGAGTCTGCCACACAATAAATTAGCGAATAACATCTCAGCATGCATTCTGTCACATAAGTGCTGAATGGGTCTGCTTGCCTATACTTATGGCCCGCAAGAGGAGAAACTGTCTTTGAAACAGGGGTGGTTGCCTGGGCACGTTTGGCATGAGTGTCAGTGACAGACTTATTGACGTATAAGGTGATGTCATCGTGGAATTCCGGGGAGTGACATCATCACCAGAGGGGAGCAGTATGTGAAAAGGCACACCCCAGAATCATATGCATTCTGTGCATTAATTATATATTTGTACGTAAGCACAAGGCAAACCAGGCGAGTGGCTGCAGAGCAGTTGACTGCAAATTTCAACCTGCTGAGAGAGAAGCCATTTTAATTAAAAAAACAGTGGAGGCCCAGCATGCTGGGAAGTACTCCACTGGTGTTTCTCTTTTTTTCCTCTCAGTACATGTTTGGAACAATATGTTCGTTAGACGTTAGCGTTATCACTTATTTGATTCACATTATGGATTTCTTCCTTTTTTCAGATTTTTCTTCCCCACCAGACAGTGTTGTATTGTAGCGCTATATGAGATATACGCATGTTAATTGTTGTGTGGTCTATTAGTTAGTACTTCTCATTTAGAAGCTGTGCACTGTGGAGTGCTGTTTCTCCCTTTTCAGACGCTGAATTATTAAATTTTTGCATCATAAATGGCACTTATGTGAAATGCCCAAGATATGTCCAAAAATAGTGTGTTTATACATATTTCACACACACATTTCAGTGCTATGGCGCTGCGTTCTCCCTGGCAGATATTTAGGTGCATCTCTGTGGGTTTTTCCTGCAATGACAATGTGCGAACAACCACAGGAGAAGATATCAGTGATGTCAGACTTACAGCCCAGATGAGAGACGTTCTGTGCTGATCTCAGTCCCTTTGTGGAAGAGAGTTTGGGATTGCTGTGCTGGCCATGATCCAACTGTCAGGATGAGCCACTAAGATATACGCCTGTCAACACAACCAGCCACCGTTATTAATGCATTTTAAGTGGAGTTTACTTGCCACAGAATCCGATGTTGTTGACAGTACTCTGCAGATTTATGGTATGAAATTCTTCTCATCATAAAACTACAAAATATGAACCACTGATGCTGGCTGTGTCATTTTGGCTTTTTGTCAGACTCATTACCTTCTCAGTCCTTCCATGTTCCCCGTTGCTAAGAGTGCTATGCTGTGTTCTCCTCACAGTGAACAGTAGCCTATTTAAGTGGGGAGTTAGTCTGTGGAAAATCACTGGGTCGAGGTAGACCCTCGGCTGAAAGCACTCAGAGGCTTACTCTCTGTGTTTGTGTGAATGAGTAAAATGTTCCTGTTACCTTCTCCATCTGAGAGAGAGTCAGAGTTTGTCAGCTGGAGGGGAATGCTGTTCTATATTGGGATGCATGCGAACGAAGAATGTATTTTTACCCGCGTTTTGAAGAGTGGGAGGAGAGATCAGGACTAAACCTGGTCGATGTTGACATGTTGTGTCATCCTCACAGCCCAACTGGTGTTTTTATCAGAGCGCTGAGCTGAATAAGAGCATAGCATTACCTAAAGCACGCATGAACATACTCGTTTTTCTTTTTTGGGAACTGCATGAGAATGTGTGGTTAACTGTATTTTGCTCCTTGTGCCAAATCCCTGCCAGCATAACTCTGGATTAGTCCTGGTACATAAGAGTTATGAAAGCCTTGTGGGTGACCAGTTGACCCTGTGTAATATATATTTTTTCTCAAAAATTTACAAACAAAAAAATTATCTACATTTTTTTTTGCTGTTATGTAAGTCATTTCTAAACATGAACACTGGAGGTCACTTGGCAGACCATTAAAGGATTGCACTGCTGATTGGTTGAAATGTAAATACCATGTTAATTATCCAAAGCATGGTCTCCAAGTGACCGACGCCAAATCCTCTTTGTGGGCAGTATACAAACACTGCTGCTTTCAAGATAAACAAAGGATTTTTATTCCAATTGGGGGGGAAAAAATCAATTGAATGAAATAAATGTAATAGCATATAATTTGTTTTATTTGGTTCTTTATTTGTAATGTAACAATTAAGAAGTGATGACATAGTGCAGACCCTGGAAAATCTATCTCACCAATATGTTCATAGTGTGCGTATAAAATAATGACAAAGCAGCGTATGAGAGGGTACGTAAGAGGTTTTCTCTTTGTGTAGTGGAGAGAACCGGTCCGATTCTCAGAACACACACCTGTCTGCTTCTCGCCAGTGTGAGGATGCCGTTCAAATGTGTTATTTTGGAAGAGTTCAGGTTTTTTTTCTCCACTTATGTCTTGTTCTGTATTTTTGGTCAGTGACTACCCGTTTAGATTTAGCCTACATATAGCCTCAAGCTCCCGTTAGTGTCCCTAAACACAGACAGTGTGATGACGCGGACACCACCAGGCATCACGTTTACAGAGACGCACATGCTGCAACCTAAAGGGGACCCTCGGGGCTTAAGGTCCTCTGTTGTTGGAGTGTACATTTTAACGGGTTTAATGGAAACAAAGTGATCAATGTAAACTGTGTTAGTTGACTCATTGATATGTTCGTCCATGTTACTGGGTAGCTATACCATTACGTCCCCTTGTCTCACCCGCTATTGATCGCTCAGGAAGTGCTTGGAGTTTCATCCGCATGGTTAGCATGCGTTGAGAAACGGTAAGTAGGTCAGCGGTCGATGTGTCGGCCATGTGAGATTGCCTTCCCAGAAACCCCGGCGTGTGATTGCACCCCAGAAGCCCTCTCTCTCACCCCTCTGCTGGTGCAGGCTGGTCCCTGTTAGGTGCGACTCTAGTGGGGGACTTCTGGACTCCACACGCCATCTGTGTGTCCGTGTGCAAACACTAAAATGTGATTAGAAAAAACTTTTCACTGTATTTTTGCCAAGAAAACTTATGGTTACAATTGCTGTGTGTGTGCGTGTGCGTGCGTGCGCGTGCGTGCAGGTGGTGTTCCATGATGTGAGCAGCCTGACAGAGAAGCTCTTCCCCATTGTGGAGGCGATGCAGAAGCACTTCAGCGCTGGTTCTCGGGCCTACTACAGCGACGCCATCTTCTTCCTGTCCGTGGCCATGCACCGAATCATGCCTCCAGGTTAGCCCTGCCCCACACCACATCACTGCAGGTTAGCCCTGCCTCCACACGCATCAATGCAGGTTAGCCCCACCCCTCAGTACCACACTGCAGATGAGCTCTGCCCCTGAACTCATGGGATCTCAACTTCAATTTAATTAATTTCTATTTTATTTGTATAGCGCTCTTTACAGAGGTGCTGCAATGAAGACGCTTTGCAGTGAAATATAAAATATCTAATTTATAATATTGTGGCCAGAAATAAAGTAAATTCACCACTGTGAGTCCCAAGGTTGAGATTTTAAAAAATTAAAAGAATTTTTTTTAAAAAGTTTTGTTCAGTTGGGCACTAATGGTGTTTCAGTGAGTAAATGTCAGTCAGAGGCTCAGCACGCCATGGGGAGGTGGGAACATAAAGCATTAGTGCCTGTCCCCAGCTCTAAGGGCTGTAAAGACCTGGATCTGGCCCTGTGTGTCCATACCCCCCCTGTGTCTAACATTTAGCAGCAGAGAGTCAGAGAGCAGGACCTCTGGCCTGTGGAGGGAATGTAAGCGCCAAAACGGGAACACTGGTCAATTTTGGGGAATTTACACCCAACCCCCCCGCTCCCAACCCCCACTCTTTGTTGAAGAGGCTTCACCCCCCCCAATTAAAGTGTGAGACAGAGAACCGCGCTCTGAAAACCGTGCACTTTGAGGCAGACGTAAAAAATCGATCCTCATCCCAGGACTTGAAGCGCTTCCGTTTCAGAGAAAAGATGGCATGGCACAGTTATCAAAAAGAGGACAGAGACAAAGATTTTAGTACAGTAGTCATTTTTGTACTATATGTGGAAGCGCAAAGAATAATGCGTTTTTCATTATTCTCCAAAGATAGAAAAGGCCTCTGCGTTTTTCCCCTCGCTCATGGTGTGAATCGAGCCTCTCTTGCTGGGTTTTTTTGTGTGTGTTTTTTTTTTTCCCTTGTGAACTTGCACAGCGGAGCTTTGTGTGTGTCTCTCGCGAGCGGCTTTGCTCTCCTCTGAGAGAGCGGAATGAATTCCTTTCAGATGGGAGATGCCCTTAGCAAATTTGTTCTGCTGACGAAAAAAAATAAAAATCTACAAATGGCACCTTTTTAGTGTTAAGTGAGGCCTACTCTGCCGTGAGTTTATTGTCCAGAACTTGGGGGTCCGTGGAAGGCCTCTGTACACGGCCTCAGTCTTATTGACACTGTAATGTCGTAAAGCATAAACACCAATGTACGTCTTGGAAGCATGTTGTGTTATGCAAAAAAGTATAATTCTTGGGAAAAGCCAAAAGAACTACTTATGATGTCCATTTACCAACATAACATTACTTAGCTACTTGTGTGGAATTTTGAACCAACTTTATTAGTTACCCAGTCATGAAACTTTGACAGTGTATAGAGCTGGATTAAAACTGTCACTTTGCGTTGGACCAAAAAAAAGAAAATGCAAGGTTTTTTTTCATGGCACAGATGCTGCGTATTTCATGTTGTTGTTGTTTTTTTTTACTGCTCTGGGATTTTAAGTGTCGTCTATACGACAGGATGTGATTAAGGCAGATTTGCAGATGAAGGGATGAAGGTTAAAATTCTCAATCAGACTTAGTTTTCTCTCTTGAGTCTGTGGGTATGGTTGCTAATCAGTGGATGCAGATTAAATTACCTTTCATGGTAAGGTTTTTTTTCCTTTGTTCATTGTTTAAGAGCCTTGAATGAATTGCATTTTACAAACGTTTATTATTGTACTGATATAAACCCATCACAGTGTTACAAAGTGTCTTCTGAAACAAGTCTCTTACTTTGTATGGAAGTGCTTTCAATTCAGATTAATTGCAGGACATTCATTATATCAGCAGCTTTATGCATTGTTCATGTATCACCAGACAGGCAGTTGAATAGCTTTCACTAAAATAACTTTTTTCATTAAAACAGTTAGAACTTTATTGAAGCAGGTGCACAACGGCACAGTCAGTTTCTGCCTTCTGCTCATGGATCTTATTTAGTTATTCACCAGTGCCCTGCATTTCCATCTTAATGCATAACAGTCACAATAAGGTAGCAACCGCTCGGCTGTTGTGTTAGCAATACAGAGTCAAAGCGTGTCAGGGTTTGTTAATAGAATGTGACTATATTGTATTACATTATTAACACTTGGCAGACGGCCTTACACTGAGTGAGTTACAAATTGGAGAACATCAGGAGTGGAGTTGCGACCATGAATACGTAAGTGCAGCGGTGGGCCCGCCACAGAGAACACACCTGGGCTTGTTCATACCCAGCACGACTGAGTTGCTGGTCTAACCAACAATTAGCACTTTCAAAAATATCATAATGTCACTGTTACTACAAGTTCAAATTCAGAGAATTACAGCATGGTGGCTTAACAGATTGATTGCTAAAGAGGGTTGGGGTTGGAAGAGCTAAGGTGTAGTTTGAGTCATCAGTTTACCTCAGTTTACCTACTATCCCCTAATATAGTTAATGCTCCAAGTCCAACTGGAATGTGAAGAGAGGTGCCCAACTGACAGTTCATTGTATTTGCACCGTTGGTCGGAAAAAATGCACGGAAAATATGCTGAGCATATTTTCCCCATATAAAGGGGTGGAGAGTGGAGATGACAGAATTATGGCGTTTGGATATTTGCCGTTTTTCTGCAGATGGAACATGTTGGAGAAGCAGGCAAGGAATGTACCTTCTGCTGAAAGAAGAGTCTAGAACACCTGTGACCTCACATAACACCTACAATCAATCAATCAGTTTTCTCTATTTAGAATCGGTCAACAAATCCGTTTTCTCTTTATTTATAAATCAGTATTCCCTTTTGTTGTGTCCTTACGAACACCAGGTTCTTATTCAAGACTGCAGAGACGGAGAGTCACTTGGAGCTTCAGTGTTAGTTTATTGGAGCAACCTGGGCTGTACAAAAAATATTTTCCCACATAGCTCTGATTCAAGTGCATTGTCACCGTCTTCTTCTCAGTATCAGTTATGTGTCAATGACGTACTCAGTAACCAATCAGCTCTTTACAGTATGAAATCCCATTTAGGACAAAATACCTCAGTGTGTTTTTTCTAATACACCACATCTTTATTTAGAAAGCAACAAATCAGTTACAACAACAGTGCCTCACCCTGTTGCGCTAGTGTGCAGCAATGTAAGACGCTAACAACCTGTGCGCTAGTGTGCAGCAATGTAAGGCGCTAACAACCTGTGCGCTAGTGTGCAGTGATGTAAGGCGCTAACAACCTGCGCACCAGTGTGCAGTGATGTAAGGCGCTAACAACCTGCGCACCAGTGTGTAGTGATGTAAGGCGCTAACAACCTGCGCACCAGTGTGCAGTGATGTAATGCGCTAACAACCTGCGCACCAGTGTGCAGTGATGTAAGGAGCTAACAACCTGCGCACCAGTGTGCAGTGATGTAAGGCGCTAACAACCTGCGCACCAGTGTGTAGTGATGTAAGGCGCTAACAACCTGCGCACCAGTGTGTAGTGATGTAAGGCACTAACAAAGCTAACAACCTGCGTGCTTGTGTGTAGCGATGTTGTGTGCAGCCATGTAAGGGGCTAAAAATGCGAGTAACCTGTGCGCTTGTGTGCTTTCACTCAGCTCTGCCAGTCTGAAATCCCCATAAAGAAGAGCAATGTCAGGTAGCAAGTACCGCTGGTAGGGGTGTGCAGACTGAGACTACACCTGTATCCATAGCCTGTCTGTATTTCAGACGGTGATGTGTGACCTTCCTACACTGTTATTTAATAAAAACGTCCCTCATTGTGTTGAGAAATACACAACAGATAAGCGCTGTGTAAGTTTCCGTTTAATGCTCACCTTTTCCGATGATCTTAGAATACCCTCAGTCAACTTCAGGACAGCGCATTAACTGTGCTTTTGGGTTGGTATACCCCGAACCGCACTGCTGGAAAGTCACTCTACGTCATCGTGGTTTCTGTAGAAGTCCTCTGTCTGCTTCCTACACTGGGCCTTGCAATTCCTGCAATGACTGTTCAGTGTGCAGCGCGTCACCCCCTCCCCGCTCCCCAACACCGCTTTGGCCTTGTGTGATATCTGCGGCGTGGGCTGCAGTGGCATGCCGGGAAACCAGTCCAGGTCTTGCTCTGAGAAACGGGGGCCAGCTGTTCACTTCTTTAGGAGGGAACCAGCCTGGCTCTACCTGGTGATACGGTGTTTGTTTTTCTCAGCAACTGTCATTTTTTGAACGCCATCTTGTTTTCTGTCCTGTGACTGGAGGGCAGCTGTCACGGTGGAAGCCCAGCGCTCTCCGTTTTTCAAATGCCTGTTGCTGTGGTAGCCCTGTGGTAGCCCGGTGCTCTCCGTGTTTTCAGGAGAGCGCGGAGGGCAGGGTCAGCAAGTTCGCACAGCCCCATGGGTTTCTGAGTTCGGATCTGAGTCCCAAGCAAACTGGGCTCGAATCCCATCCAGGAAACGTGGGAAGACGAATGAAATCGACCACAGGTTCGTACAGAAGTACGTAGGTCAAGTACAGCTTTTATTATTTTGGCGTTCTTGTTTTTGTGGAAATGCCATCCGTCCAGGGATGGACGGAAGGACGTGCTCGCTTACACCCCTTGCTGCCCTCACAGTTTTACCAAATAGCTCTTGTAAATTACTGTTTCACACAGTGGCATATTCAAGACACTATTCCAGTGGTATATTCAAGCTGCTGAATTCAGCCATGTGGTATTAAACATAAGATTGAAAGGACCTTAATCTCATTCGGCATGGGAGTTCTGCATCTCCAAAACAAGTTTTTCTCAGGTAACATTAACCACTAAGAAGAAGCCTCGTTTTGAACAGAAGAGAGGTTTTGTCAACGAGACATATTTGCAAGGTAAATCCCAAACGGGCTCTCCTCACACAAAGATTTTCACAACATCTATCTGCTTTGCAAGTCTAACTGGAATAGCTGGATCTCAATAGAGTTTCACGAATCACGATAGGCCTCAGTAACACTGAATAACAGTGAATCTAGATGGCTTCATTTTGGATTAATGTTTGAGATATTTCAGTGAAAGGATGCTGTATGAATGGGTATTCAGTGTATTTTTGCTGTCATGTGGATGTACTCTATAAGCATAAGCTAGGTGTGTTATTGGGTATCTTCAAATACCAAACCTCTGCTTGCTAGGTCAAAATGATTTGGAAGAAAAAGACTTGTCTCAAAAGTGCAAAGTATAGTCATTTGTTCAGCACTGTAGCAGCTTGCTGGATACCTGCTGTTATCCCGTAGCCAGTGTTAAGGGGAACTGCCGTGAAGCCGTTTTTAAACTGCCTGCCTTTCCGAAAAGACGCATGTTGTTGGACAAGGCAGTTAAGAGGAAAGGTTGATGCGCACCGCTGGAGATCTTTCATAATTCTTTGGTCCGGCTTTTCCAGGCACGTCATTATTAGCCAGCGTTCCCGCACCGGTCTTGTTCCATCTATCAAACTCCTGCCGGATCTGTCAATACCAGTCGGCTGTGCAGCCCCACAGCCGGCTAGAGAGCTGGGTTTAAAGGGTATTTAATGGCAGATACAGTACGTACCACCACAACCACCAGGTACTTTTATGTGAAAGAAGAGTGTACATAAGCATATGTAAGCTCCATCATTCATATCCTTTCTCATTTTTTCAACAATCTTATCAGTGAGCTTTGGATTCCCCCTTTTTTTTTTTTTGCTAATGTATTTGTTATTCTGTAATTCAGGTGTTTGGTACCTGGACCTTGCGTTTCACAGGCATTGTAATTGTGTTCGGTTCTACCGTGCGTCACACTGCTCGACTCGAATCTGCGCTGCTAGGTAATGCATCCCGGGAGTACAGCCAGAAAGTATCCACCAATCACCATCTGCATTGTTCCTCTTCTTATTGCCAACATGATCTGTGATTGGTTGAGCTCCTGTTTCTGGTTTCCATGTGAAAAGTGACAGCACGTCTCTCCTGTACCTATTCTATTTTCCCTGATTGGAGCTGGTCCAGTGGTTGATTTTGTGACCTTTGAGTCTCAGTACATATAACAGACCAGTTTAAGATCCCAGAATTTACGGTCACGTGCAGCTTCTCTCAGAGCCGATTGAACAAATTGTCTGTATCTTTTTCACCATGGAAAAGACTATCGAGCTGTGCAAGCGGCTGCCTTTTGGGGGAGGATGCCGTTTACTGATTTAGCCAAACGATGGGGTGGCTCCGGGCTCTGGCCGGCGTGTTTTTGTGTTTCCACTGCAGTATGTTTGTTGGCAAGGTTGGGGTTGTCTCAAGAATTTGCTAATCCTTTACAAAACCGAATGGATTGTGCTGAACCACTTGTTTTGTGAAGAATACTGTTTGTACAGTACAGTGTGAAATGTTCTCCCTCGCCTTGTTTGTTCCATCTATGTTTCTTTTTTTGTTGTTGAAAGTTTAAAGTTTATATCAATAAGCAAGAGGAGAGACAGAGTCAGAGTACTATCCATCAGACAAGAAAATTAAATTTTTCTCCAAAACGGTGTCCATTAATAAAGAGACTACGTTTCAGTACCTCCTTCCGTTAATCATGGATGTTCTTGGGGCTTGTTATGGACGTAATCTGTATGTGTTCAGAAGTAAAGTTTTGGTCCATGGTTAGTGTCGTTGGCGCTAGTAGTAGTGCGCTAGTGCTTAGTGAAGCTGCATCTTTACTTGCTGATCTGAGAATGTTGTTAGCCAGGTCTGTCACTATTGCTAATATTAATAAGGCGTTTCTCCAGCCTGTTAAATAAGTGTAATATTGAATGCTGATTCCCGTATGTGTGAGGGAGTCTGGACTTCTAATCTTGAGTAGTAATGTAGACTAGTATCCATATAACAAGTACCAGACAAGTTACCTACTTCTTTTGTTGATCCTTTTTCTGCCAATGCACCCATATCAAATAGGCTATTATTCCTTTTAACGTTTATCTGCCTTCTACTTTCTCTAACCCTGCTGAATAAAGAACAAAATGTAGACATCTGATGTCTGGCGTTTCGGGCGTCTGCGATAAAATAGAGTTTTAAGCAACTCCTGGGCACTCAAAGTCACCAGCTGTTAGTCACGCTGCCCCGGCTGTTTCTTGTCCATTTATCTTGCTTCTGTTGTTTGTTGCGTTTTTTGCGTTTTGTGGGTTGATTAAATAAACGCTCTTGCTCTCGCCAAAGCTCAATAAATTCCTGGTTCTGCTTCAGTCCAGTGCACATTTTTGGCCGTTATTCTCTTGACACATTACATTATTGATAGCTTATTCTTTCTTGACTGTTAGCAGTTTGTCACTGCCTGAGAAATCAAACGACGAACAGAAATCTGGGAAAATATCAAAACTGCCAAAACCCACAGCCACCCGGAGTTTGTAAAGTGCCTAAAAAGGGTAATTATCACCCCTTGTAGGATTTCATACTGCACAGTATTTGGTGTTTAGTGAAGTAGGGCCTACAGTTCCAGCAAGTGCACTACTTTGAACCACGGAAAAGTTGTAGCAAATTTAAAGCGTTGAATTGGTTCCTACACATACAATGTGTGTACGGCAGTGTCCAGAAGACGTTTTAACCTGGTTTCGTGCACTTAGGAACACCTAGCCACGCACATGTAACCTGTACATACGACCGGCTCTGACGTAGGCTACGTAACGATGTTGACCTACATGGAGAGCCGGTTTCGTCTGGATGGAGTCGTGCGTGGCGTTGTTGTCGAGCTTGTGAGAGGAGGTCAGTGCGGCAGAGGTCTATTAGTCCTTAACCGCTGCGGGCTGCAGGGAAACTTCAGGACACTTAACCAAGTTAGCGCGCTGACAGTTTTATCTCTGACGGGCAACGCCGCCCACAGCTCCGTCGCTCCTGCGTGCGCATCATTTCAGATGGCACTGACCTTGGTTTGGGGCATTTAACTTTCTGGAATGATCTGAAAGCAGCGGTTGAACTTGCAATGAAATATGTACTCATAAGCCATACTAACATGTTTTGTGGGAACCTTATCAACAGTTGCTATGCCCTTGGCTGATTTTGTTTTGTTGTTATTGTAGCCGAACCATTACATAAAATGGATTTTAGTTGAACCCTGTAAAAAAAAAATGTATGCGTGTGTTTTTGTCATTGTTTTCTATACAGTGTGTGGGTTAAAGAAAATGAATGTAACAAATTTAACATGTGTGGAGTTAAATTTTGTGTATTTATTTTAAGGAAATGTAATAACAATCTTTGAATTTGCTAATAATTTGAGTATTTGTGAAGTGCTGTAATATATTTAATTTCAATATATTTTGAGTATATTCGATTTTCATGGGGGCTTGTTCAGATCGGACTCGTATGGGGTTGTTCACGGGCACCTCCGGAGCTTCTGTATACTGTCCCCACTGCCACCGGACTTATAGACCGGTTTGTCCTGGTTTGGCCTGGACTGGCTCAGCTTGGCTTCTCCGCGTACACAATGCGTCTGACAGCTTGAGCCCCTGGGGTGGCAGCGGCCCTTTGCTTCAGAGAATTCACCTTCCTGAAGTCCTGAAAGCAGCTGTGTAATAAATCTGAGCCAGCCATGCAAACAGCCCTTAGTCCTGTACAGAAATGTGCCCACAGGGACCAGAATATCACCTCTGCTGTGCCTTCCAGAACCTGCCGGAAGCGCTCACTGTAATAAAATCGGGATGTCCCTCCACAGCTGGAGCATTAACACTCTTAGCCCAGCAACCCGAGTGTTCCATTTCACACAGTCTTCATGAACAGTCCACTAATATGGATAGGAGCGTCAGCAGAATGTAAATTAACTGTGAGTCTGTAAAGGATTAGTTCACTTTCTAGAGTTTTTTCAAAATGTATTATTATTACAGTTGTAGTGTATGGTTTTTGATCGGCCCGGGCAGGCTTCATGTGGTGTGAGGGATATTTTAGGCACTTACCGAAGTTTCTGATGACCAACCAGCATTACTATGGCTAGTTTAGGGAATGTAGGTCTAAAGCATGTACACTTCGGGTAATTCCAAAGTAACTTTTACAGACAAGTTTCCGCTGAATGCCCTGATAACAAGCATTGTAAACTCAGTAGGTCATCTGTATACTGTACATCCGAAGTATTCTTCATCATAAAATGTGATGGAAGAAGAAAAAACATGAGGGGGAAAATGTGTGGGCCAATCAAAAACATACACTAAAACTGAAATAATATTAAAAGAAAACCACCACCACAGAAATTGAACAAAGAGCCAGAGACAACCAGTTAGTAGTTTATGTGTGTCTATGACTCATTTGTTAGTGGTTTGTCAATGAAAATTCACTCTCTTTAAAATGCCATTATTGTTTATGTAGATAGCCAGTGTATTTCATGTTAGTGTAAACAGATGTGACAGTTGCATTGTCATGTATATTTAACACGTCATGTTCATGTTCCTTGGCATTGTGTTCAGGACTTCCTTGTTTGAAGAGGAGAAAAATGGGCTGAAAGGCTGATTGGGGTCTATTTTCATAGCCTGTTTGGACAGAGGGCAGCCTGACGCACTGGGAGCCAGTGGCTCTGTCCCGGCTTGTCAGTCAGTCTCATTGTTCATAGTCCTGCAGCTTAGCCTGGTCCGTACCCTGCTCTTTCTGGGACGGGGGCATTGTGTGAGCAGTCTAGCCCAGTAATGCAACCTTCAAAATGTAGTTTTGCTTTTTTATTGTGATCGAGCTGCCTGCTAAAGAGCCTGAGCCCAGGCAGCGCATTGGCTAGTGGAGCTGTCAGTCATGTTTCTCCCCGGCCCCCTGCTCGGTCTCCATCTCACCTGGCCGCTCCGTTGCTTTTCCCGCCCAGAACTGAAGCACATCGTGCAGCTGGACCTGGATCTTAAGTACAGGAGCAACATCAGGGACCTGTTTCAGGAATTCTCCCGCTTTCCCACCGGAGCTGTGATCGGAATCGCCCAGGAGATGCAGCCCGTGTACAGGTACATTTAACATTCAGGTGTACCCAGGTATACCCCACATGCAGGTGTACACAGGGTATACCCCACACTCATTTGCATACAGGCACACCCCACACTCATTTGCATACAGGCACACCCCCCCACACATTTGCATACAGGCATACCCCACACTCCGATGTGTACACAGGTGTACCCCATATTCGGGTGTGTACAGGTATACCTCATATTCGGGTGTATACAGGTATACCCCACACTCAGGTGTACACAGGTATAACCCACATCAGGTGTGCACAGGTATACCTCACACTTGGGTATATACAGGTACACCCTTTTAGAATTAAATACCTGAATTGGCATAAAAAATGCTTTGGAATAAAATTATGTAGAGAATAACTTTACAGTCAACTTTATCTTGCAGCATTAGAAATATGGTGTATGCAGTACAAGCAATAGAATGGCCCTGAGTAACTAAGTTAAGTGAAATAAAAAGTGTAAAAATTGTCTTTACAAGTTATAAAAGAGTGAAGTCTCACAAACCCCATATTGGGTAGGGCTACAATGAGCTGTCAATCATTGACTTTTTTAACCAATCAAAGGATTTGCTCTCCAATGTGAAACATAATGATTGGCTGAAATCAACAAGTCAGTGGCATAATATTGTAGCCCTGCCCATTTGTTTGGTTTCCATGACACCTCACTCTCCCGTCACTAATCTTGACATGGATACCACCCAAACCACAACTCTAGGGGGTTTAATTTAGCAAGTTGGGCTATTCCAGAGAAAAGCCTATTCACGGTTAGACATGGACTCTCCTGGCCACTTATCACCAGTTCCTGTTGCAGTGTTTCCAGCTGTGCCTTGACTATTCTCCACCAACGCTTCAACTAAGAAATACCGGGAAAAATAAAATAACCATGTGCGACATCTGTTGGGCAAAATCGGTCAGCCAAATCTTTTTGACTGACAATTTATTCATGGTCCCCCCCAGGTTTGCGATCCCAATCTCCCCGCCACCACGCCCTCCAACCTGTAATTCTGTCATTGTAAGCGTTCTAGAACTCAATTGCTTTCAGTGGTAGTGATTGTTACATCAGCATTCAACTGTTCAGTTCAGGTCTAATATCACATATTTGTGATCTTAAACCTCAAAGGGTTAAAACTGTTGGCTGAATGGAGGGGGACAAATTTGGCTTCATTGTCATTCCCTCTGGCAGTGCCTGTCAGTTTATTCTTTGGTGGGGGAAAATACATGCACGTCAGCATCAATGCAAATGGCCTGTGGTTCTATGCAATTACACATTTTAATTGAATTTAACACTCGTCCTGTTGGGTGACTGCTCTTTTCCCGCAGTCTCTGAGTGAATATTTGGAACTCTAAGGTTTCCTGGGAGCTCAAACTATGCAGAAATCCACTCTTTTAAAATACACTCTGCTCTCTCTTGTGTGACACAATCCTCACTGCTGTCAGCAAAGATTTATTTTTGCCTTTTACCCTGTTCGTAATCTTGGGAAAGACTCGTTGCCAAAATTTCAACAAGCAAAACCCATACAAATTGTCAATACAGCTTTGTCTGTTGTTCAACTTTTTCTGTTTTTTTTTGGTTGTAAAGATAAAGGAATTTGATCAACCAGACAGAAATATGCAGTTAGACAGACAGGAATGCTACTGGTGTCCTGTAGGTGGCAGTAGAGTCAGCTCCACAGCTGAATCTGTGGCCTTAACCCCCCCCCCCCCCACCCCCACCGAGCTCTTCACCTCCTCCAGGACCCTGTTGTGTTAATGCAAGCCTACTCTTTCTTTCAGCTGCTTTTCTTTTTGGGAACACAGATTATCATAAACACGTTTCTGTGCACTGCGATTAATGTGAATATGCCCTCAGTCTTGCTTTGACCTTGGTCTGTGGAAAGCACACGGGGACCGTTGAATTTGTAATATATAAATAATAACGGTCAGAGATGCGTGTGTTCGTACGATATCGATAGCGAGTGCAAATATGAAAGTCTATTGTGTACTTGTGTGTTTAATCACAATGTGTTTGTGACGCCAGTATGGAACATGCATTTAACGTACACGTCCAGTGATATTTCACTCAGTGGTTTGTCAAACCTTTATTTGTATTCATTTATCCATTTAGATTGGTGTAGTTTTAACTCTAATTTCTTCAAAGGGCACATTTCTCTGAAGGAAAAGTGGTCAAAGATGCACGTCAACCACCAGTATAATCTTTCAGTTTGCATTTCTGTGCAAACCTCCTTTTTTAAAAGAAGAGTGAAAAGATCACAGAATAATGTACGCAAGTGAGTGTTTCCATGAATACAGGAGTACAGGTGTACAGAATCGGACTTTTGGAACTTACTTTATGTCTATGTTGAGAGGGGAGAAAACGGTGAGACTGAAATGAGACGTGATGCCAGCCCATGGCGACCTCTGATTAGGTTCTCTCGATCCGCTCTCCCAGACAGGACAGGACGGGGCAGAGAAATGCAGGGTCTGAGTTAGATTGATGACTCGCTGTGGTTCGGCCATGATGTCCTGTTGGAGGGGAACACAGAGGACAAGCCGGGACTGAGAGCACCAATTTGGTGGATTTTTTGTCCTTGTGAACCACAAATTCAGCAAAAGTGGTAGTATTCCTTTTCCAATGGGATTTCTTCCAACTTTTTATAAGAGACATATTTTTTTCACAGAGCAATAATTCTTTGTAATTTATATTACATTTTTTGAAAAATATATATTATCACACCAACTTTTGAGCTAGCTCTCAAGATAGACCCACTTGAAATTAGTGTAAATGTTCATATACAAAGATTCTTCAGTCTCAATGCATGTCCAGTTATTTCCGCACTGGACCGCAATCCGACTGCAGCTTGCAGATGCTGTTCTCCATTGGCTTTCATTGTATCATTTCCATCTTGTCATATTGTGCACCATCTTTGACACAGACTGGATGGCGATTACTCCCTCCCTCTCATAAAGGGCATATAAGGTAATGAGATCCATCCTGAGAGGAATGTGTCTGTGCTTGATCCAGCGTGGGATTCCAACACAAACACTCCCCGGCATTGGGCTCTGGAGTACAGAGACTGCCGGTGTCACGGGGGGCAGAATGATCAGCGATGTCTCGGGTCGGGCCGGGCTCTCTGTCTGGCACCTGCAGCCGGAGGAAGCGTCCGTCCTGATTAATGTTTGGTCTTCCGAGACTTCCGCTGCGGGGGCTGTGTGTGTGTGTGTGTGCGTGCGTGCGTGCGTGCGTGCGTGCGTGCGTGCGTGCGTGCGTGCGTGCGTGCGTGCGTGCGTGCGTGCGTGCGTGCGTGCGTGCGTGCGTGCGTGCATGCGTATGCGTGCAGGCTTATGCAGGGAAAGGGGACAGCCAGAGATTTCTAATGTGCTTTACTAATCACATGAATGTACAATACATTACAGTACAGTGCATTCGCTTGTGTTTTCCTACATTGTAAGCTGTTGTCCATAATCGCATCGGCTAAGTGAACTTAATACAAAGTAATGTATCAAAATTATTGTCCCCTGTGCTTCAGCTCACAAAATGTTCAGTGGGATTAATAATTCATGTTTAATTCTCATTATGGGAAAAGGCGGACTGAGAATAAATTAGAAAAATTGTCCGCCATTTGTTTCGCTCCATAAAACGTGCACTAAAAGAGGTTTTATTCCCGCTGTACGTTCTTCGCCTGCCGAGAGAGAGAGAGGGGGGGCCAGGAGACCAGGAGAATTAAGACTTTGCACAGATGCTCAAACCACTTCCCCAAAAAGAGCACCCCTTTCCTGCTGAAGCGTGTCCCAGCCCAACTCCTCTGCTGAGTCCAGTGCACGAGTCCAACGCTGCATTCTGTTTCTCAGAACCCTCTCAAAGAAGTGCTCAGCTATGGGTTTGCAGATTTCTACTTAACCTTGTGAGAAGAAAGGAGCCCAGCTGAGCACATATAGTGGCCATTTTATTTTTGTTGTGTTGCAGCATTGCGAAAATATTGGAAGAATTTATTGAAAGAATGCGACACTTTTACTGGGATTAGAGTTTGCACTGACCTTCTGGGAGTGTGATAAACATATTTCAGTGTAATGTCCGTAATGCCCTTTACACTCTGCACATATGAAACTGAAAATGGCTGCAGACAGTTGTGAAATGGATTCCCGGCAGTCATCACGTGGAGCAGAGATTAACTGCACTTTACTTTCACACGTCTCCATCCTGTGGGATCATTTACCGCTCCGCCTTTATCCCGCCCCAGAGGCACGGAACCGCTGCCCCACAATCCCGGCCTCTCCAAAGCCGTGCGACAGGAGAAACGACCCCCAGCGCATACTGTGACCCGAGGCGCTGTGATTAAGCCCTGCACACCACGCAGTTCTATTACCGTACACATTCTATGACTAAACGGGATTAGACCCCCATAACCCAGGTCCCTAAGGTTGGCGTAAAGTCAATACGCTGTTCTGTGCCAGGGACTTGGTCTTTAGAGTACATGCCATAATCTATTGTTGGCAGTGTGTACGGCGGTGCAGTTTTAAGGTTAGGGAACTGGATTTGCCTCGTAGAGTTTGCAGGTTCGATTCCCAGGTGCGGCACTGCCGTTGTACTCTTGAGCAAGGTCCTTATCTTGAACTGCTTCAGTAAAATACCCAGCTGAATAAAGATAAAATTGTCTGTAAAAAACAAAACAAAAAGGAAAAATGCATGAGCCTTTGTGTGAGGACTTCCCTGCTCGTAATGCTGTAATGTCATGTAATGCAAGTGCTCTCCATAGTGTGTGTCTGTGTGCTTTGATCAGACTCCCTGGCTCTCTCTCTCTCTTTGGTTTTGTGCTGTCAGATCTGCATGGAGTAAGCCTCCCCGCCCCCCTCATCCTCATCCTCATCCTCATTCTTCTGTTGATTATACAGCCCGCACCAAACCAGCCGTCTCACGACTCAGTCTAGACTGCTGCTAAATCCAGCGCCTTCAAATAGGAAGTCAGGCACAGAGTGATGCGTGTCTGCTGCTGTAAGCAAAGCAGTTATCCACAGCCCTTTGCCCCTCTAATCCCGCCTCCGACTCACCCCGTCTCTGCACTGAGCTCACGCTGGCGCGTGTACGTGTGAGAGTGGATCCCTGGTGTACTGTACACATGACAGCAGGACCCTGATGTACTTGTATGCATGCTAAAGTGGATCCCTGGTGTACTGTATGCAGGAGAGTCGATCACTGGTGTACTGTATGCATGAGAGTAGATCACTGGTGTACTTGTATGCATGATAAAGTGGATCCCTGGTGTACTGTATGCAGGAGAGTCGATCACTGGTGTACTGTATGCATGAGAGTAGATCACTGGTGTACTTGTATGCATGCTAAAGTGGATCCCTGGTGTACTGTATGCAGGAGAGTCGATCACTGGTGTACTGTATGCATGAGAGTAGATCACTGGTGTACTTGTATGCATGCTAAAGTGGATCCCTGGTGTATTGTATGCATGAGACTCGATCACTGGTGTACTGTATGCATGTTAGAGTAGATAAGTGGTGTACTGTACATGTGAGTGGATCCCTGGCATACACTGTGTGCATGAGAGTAGATCACTGGTGTACTGTATGCATGTTAGAGTAGATAAGTGGTGTACTGTACATGTGAGTGGATCCCTGGCATACACTGTGTGCATGAGAGTAGATCACTGGTGTACTGTATGCATGTTAGAGTAGATAAGTGGTGTACTGTACATGTGAGTGGATCCCTGGCATACACTGTGTGCATGAGAGTAGATCACTGGTGTACTGTATGCATGTTAGAGTAGATAAGTGGTGTACTGTACATGTGAGTGGATCCCTGGCATACACTGTGTGCATGAGAGTAGATCACTGGTGTACTGTATGCATGTTAGAGTAGATAAGTGGTGTACTGTACATGTGAGTGGATCCCTGGCATACACTGTGTGCATGAGAGTAGATCACTGGTGTACTGTATGCATGTTAGAGTAGATAAGTGGTGTACTGTACATGTGAGTGGATCCCTGGCATACACTGTGTGCATGAGAGTAGATCTCATGTGCTGTTCCTGTGAGTACAGCTGGGGTTGCTTTTCTGATGCATCATGGAATTCCTCAAGTTTCAGGGCAGTGCTGTAATTTTCCTCTGTGCTGTGGGTCTCTGTGTGTCTCTGTCTGTGGGTCTCTGTGTGTCTCTGTATCTGTGTGTGTCTCTGTCTGTGTGTCTCTGTATCTGTGTGTGTCTGTATCTGTGTGTCTCTGTATCTGTGTGTGTCTCTGTATCTGTGTGTCTCTGTATCTGTGTGTGTCTCTGTGTCTGTGTGTGTCTCTGTATCTGTGTGTGTCTCTGTATCTGTGTGTCTCTGTCTCAGTGTGTCTGTATCTGTGTGTGTCTCTGTCTCTGTCTCTGTGTGTGTCTGTATCTTTCTTCTGTGCTTCCTAGCACTTGGGGTGGTGGTCATTTACTTTTCAAATAAGGAAATTCAGGAAATTCATTTAATTAATTGGGAAAAATTGAACATAATTTTCAAGTAGTTCATTGAATTTCAATTAATTTTCCAAAATTGACTGAATTGACTCTGGCGCCAGCACCCTCTTGTAAATGTTTGCCACTAGACACAGACATCCTGAGTCTCAAACGTAACGGTCATCTCCTGTGTTCTGTGCCTGTGCGATGCCTGGCCACATGGAGATCCCAAGAAGAGAATATATTTCTCACAGGAACTGATGGAGGTGTAGAGATGGAGGTGGGGTGCATCTCGCGTGGGGGGCATTTGAGCAAGCATTTCAGAGAGACCATATCTCTGTTGCATCAGCAGGGCAGACAAAATATGCACACAGGGACCAGTTCTGTTGCTAGGGTGGGGCACCTCCTGTTGCTGGGGTAGGGCTGCCCTTGTTGCCGGGGGTGACCCAGCTTCTCTTCCAGACTAGAATGCTGATAGCAACTCTACAAATCACCACCCTGTGACCTGTGTTCATTTTAACTGTGCTTTCCAAAGCACTGTCACAGCCCCCTACACCCATTTCAGCAAAGAGAGCTGAGTATCATGATAAGTGTGCCAGCTTGTCTTCAAATTGCTAGGCAACCTCAGAGGTGCAGAAGAAAAAACTAAAAGAGTTTTACTGTCAATAATAATTATTATAATACCTGGCATTTATATAGCGCCTTTCTCGATACTCAAAGCGCTTACAATGATGAGGGGAAACTTGCCTCAACCACCACCAATGTGTAGCACCCACCTGGCTGATGCAGCGGCAGCCATTTTGCACCAGAATGCTCACCACACATCAGCTGAGGTGGAGACGGAGAGAATACTTTTTTTTAGCCAATTAAACTGGGCGATGATTAGCTGGCAGATTGAAAGAGCCTGGGTTGGGAGATTAGCCAGGACACCGAGAAACCCCTACTCTTTGCGATAAGTGTCATGGGATCTTTAATGGACCTTGTATCTTTGTGGAGTCAGGACCTCGGTTTAACGTCTCATCCGAAAGATGCAATCTCCTACAGCACAGTATCCCCATCACTGCACTGGGAATAACTTTTATTTCCGGCTAGGGAACTTCAGTTGTAGCCCCAGCAACAACAAAAAAGACATAGACAGTGGGACAGACCCACAACACACAAACAAACATATCAAACAAAGACATCCAACAGAATCATTACATCAATCAAGTGAATTAAGTGAATTAAAGTGCAATACAGCCATGATTAAAAATAGCCCCCGCTGTCCCGAGATGTCCAGTGTCACCAAGCAGTCCAACACACAAACTCCACCTCCACGACTCTCCTCCATACATGCAGCGCCGCGGTCTCTGTACACCGCCGAAACAGAGCACCGAACTGCTTCAATCTTCCCAGTCGTCCCCCGCATTATGTTCTCCTTCCCTGGTTGCCTTTTGAAGATCGCCTGCATGATGAGTGATGATAACTTGTTGCGAATGCATCTCCATGGTGACGACCACAAACAAAATTATATCGACTAGACAATCCATCAATATTATAAAAACGAGCAGCAGGAGTGCCCTGAAAAATCTCCATCGCGCTTCCCCGTCCCACTACAGACACACTGCGCATGAAAAAAAAGAAAAACAAAAGCCTGACGCAACAAAACACATTCAAATGAACAAACACGAACACGAGAGACAGCTGGACTACATGTCGCCATTACAGCTCCACGTGACGTCAATATCAATATGGCTGCTGTTCTACTGAGAGTTTTGAAATGCATGGAGTTTGGAAGGTTTGGAATCATGGAGGGATGGCTATGACATCACAAATCCAGCTGCCTTCAGCCCTATGACATCACAAAGCCTGCTGCCATCAGCCCGATGACATCACAATGCCAGCACTCCTCTGACCTATAGCATCACAATGTCTGCCACCCCCATCACTGCCCCACTGGCTTCTTAATTACCATTCTCGGAATGTAGGTTCTCCTCTAAAATGGATTGGCAGGAGAGGGCTCATTGGTGGGAGAATAAATATAATTACCTGGGTTCTGGCTCTTCCATTTTGCCCTCTCCATGTCAGGGGAAGATCTCTTCTGTTTGACAGAAAAAGAAACGGAGCTTGCTGCGCAAGAGAAAAAGATGAAATAATGAACCCAAATATCATACGTCACTGTGCAATCTTTGAGCACTTTGTTATATTTTTTCTAGAACACAGCACACTGAAGATTTATGTGCTATAGTGCTCTTATGAAGACTTTGACAAGGAAGAGGTCTGTCTGACCTCAATGGTATTTTTTTAAATGTTATGGCAAGGACAACGCACTTCCCCTAATGTCCAATTTCCTTACTTTGTTCCATTGTTTAATTTATCATAACGTCCTCGCCACCCTTTAACATCTGTGTATTAGACAGCAGTTCAGTCTGACTGAGGTAGTTTAATGTTAAGAGGATAAACCCTTTTCAAAGCCGAGTCAGGCAGCTGCGTTTCCCTTTGATCTGTGTTTGTAGTGTCTGAGCCAAACGCTGGTTGGGTGGTGTCAAGTCACAGGTAACGCATCTCCGCTTCACCTGATCAGAGACAAAGCTACAGGCCGACTCACCTTCAGCTGCTTTCTCACCACACACAACACCGGCTTACAGTGAAATCACACGCAGGTCATGGGGACAGTGTATAGAATACAGTACCAGACTTTATTGTAAGCCCACATGGCACGAGAACGTGTTGATGTGGGTCTACTGGGGTTGATCTGTATACAGTTATTTAAAAATATATAAAACAAAGGTTACACCATTGTTGCAGCAGTTTTTCAACCGTGGCCCTCGTTAGCTGTAAGACCCAGGTCATAGCCGGATAGCCAATCACGTTCATCGCTTCACCAGAGGTGACATCACGTCCTGTAGCGGACGATAACATGCTAACTCGCATCTCCGAACCTGGCTACTTGGACGCTACATAGTAGTCATCGTTTGGATGGTGATCAGAAACACTGGGGTCATGGGTTACACTGGGGCGGGGTTTTCCCCCGCAACAGCAAGCCTTTCGATTTTTGAAAGCTGTGAGAATTGCTGACTGTGACACTGTTAGTTGTAGTCTCCATACCTGTGCAGTTTCAGGCGATTTTGAACCAATTTGCCCGTTTTATTTTTTAAATTTTTTATATATTTAAATTTTTTGGGTCTGGGATGAAGGAGTTTTTGCCGGTTATTTCGATCAACAGCGACCACCGTCACCTTCTCTTCTGAAGCCGTCCTCTGTCGGTTTCCCTCTGTCCGAACGGGCGTGTGAGCGTCGCGCCTCTGGGTTTAAAGAACAAAGAGAACGATTGGGAATCTGACGGTTTCAGAGCCACCTCCAGTCGTTAATAACAGGAGCTTCCCTCCAATAGAAATGAGCATCTGGCTGAGCCTCGTCTTTCTAACTTTATCATTCCAGTGCTTCATCATACCAGTGCTTCATCATACCTCCCACTTCAGGTTTCAGTCAAGACTCATCATATCACATTTCGTCATCTTTGCCAAAAAAACAGTTTGACTTTATTCAGATGAGTTATCAGCCGTTTAAACTCATTATACGGACTGGGATGTCAAATACAGATACTTCTGACACATGACGTGCCAGGGCAGCAGTGTACTCTAATAGTTAGAGAACAGGGCTTGTAACTCAGGGGCTGCAGGTTCGATTCACAGGTGAGGCACTGCCATTGTACCCTTGGGCAAGGTGCTTAACCTGAATTGCTTCAGTAACTATCCAGCTGTATAAATGGGTTGTGTGCTATAAAGCTCGCTGTATAAGTCCCTCTGGATATGAGTAATTCCGTTTGTTCAGACCTGCTGTCGGGTGGAGAATATGGCAAGTATGTGACCTTCATTAGGATCTCTCACATTACAGGAACATTTACATCTCACAGGGAAACCAGACTTTCACCCAATGAGAATCTGCACACAACTGAGACGGCGTATGTGCCGTGGTGTGGGTACCACCGATGAGCGCTTTGATCCCGCCCAGTGGACCTCTCTTGGGTTCATAAGGGGGTAACCAGGGTCGAGAGCGCAGCATCTGTAGCCTTTTCCTGCCAGGAAAGTCGAATGCATGCGGCCAGCGGGCGTGCTCTTCTACGACTGAAGCCGAGGCCGTTGTTTTGTTCAAAAGGCATTTTTAGTGGGCTTAGCAGGTGAAACGGGGAGATTGAGCATGTTGTGCTTTCAGTAGCGAATGGGTTTGAGGTACATTTTCAGTGTGTGGCGGAAGACAGACAGTTACTGTGCTGTCCTGACCTTAGTGGGGAGCTCATTTTACCACTGGGGGCCCCAGAGCACAGAAGAGGCGCGTTTGTGGCGTTTGCATAGCTGTGCTGTACATAAGAGCTACTGCCAGGTGGGGCGGAGCTGGGAAAGCTTTCCCGGGCACTAGCATTTTCAAGGGGGCCCCTGGAGGTGTGTGTATGAGTGCGCACGCTGGGGAGGAGGGCAGGAGGGCTGGCGGGGGGTTCATATTTCTAGATCTGGCTGGTACAAAGTGAATTGGCACTTGGATTGTGATTGCAGGTGTGCTGCTAGCAGCAGACACGCTGGTACGCGCTGCAGGTTGGAGCAGAGGCCTTTGTTTAGTTCTCGCCTCAGGTGACCGCACATCTGTTTGTGCTGGGTCTGCGCATGCATGTTACAGCACTGAGGGCAGCTCCTCACTGCTGCGTTACGGACGTTACTGATGTTATGGACGTTACTGATGTTACGGACGCTACGGACGTTACTGATGTTACGGACGCTACTGACGATATGGGCGTTACGGACGTTACTGACGGTCCGGGACGTTACGGACGTTACTGGCGTTTCGAACGCTACTGACGCTGCGGACACTGGACGCTACTGGCGTTATGAAACATTGCGGGACATTACGGATGTTACTGATGTTACGGACATTATGGGCGTGACTGACACTACTGACGCTTACTGATGCTTACAGAGAGGCTGCTGTTGTGGCTTCCTTCTTCTTCCACTGCAGGACGGCAGCGCTGCCAGTTGTGTTATTGCGATGGGCGGGCTGACAGCCTTCCTGGCAGCTCTTGCGGGGAGGAATTTTGTTTTCGGTAAACGCTGATATTTATCAGCATTCAGGCCTGTTTGCGCTTCCAGTCAAGCCAGGCCAGTTGAACAGGGCTGTTTAATGTCCCAAGCTCAGTTTTGTCCGGGCTTGAGCCTCTTGCATTGTGGAAGCTGGTGTTTCTGAAGCACGGAGGGAATTACTTTCGGAGAAAATGCATAATAAGTGATTCCTGACAGGTTAACCCCCCCCCGTTATCAGCTGTTCCTGCTCCCTCACCCTGGTATGTGCTGTTCCCTCTCCCTCCCCACAGTATGGGCTGTTCCCTCTCCCTCCCCGCAGTATGGGCTGTTCCCTCTCCCTCCCCACAGTATGGGCTGTTCCCTCTCCCTCCCCGCAGTATGGGCTATTCCCTCTCTCTCTCTCCGGTACAGTGTGTTTCCCCTGAGCCTGCTGGCAGTGTGCTGAGTGAGGCCAGGCGCTTGGTAGTGAACCTGCTCGTGCTTTTGGCTCGCTGTTTGGCGCTGAAATGGAGACGTGGTGTTCCACATCTGTTGTTTGCCGTCTGCACAGAGCCGTAACGAGCGGATCCACAGGGAGACGGAGAGCAGCTGCTCTGGCGAGAGGCGAGCGGCACGCTGTCGGAACGAGTCGGAGGAGCGTGGCACCATCAGCAGACTGTAGCGCAATGAACAGGTTAGCCAGGTGAGCAGGCATGTGAGCAGGTTGGCCAGGTGAGCAGGCAAGCCAGGTGAGCAAGCAGGTTAGCCAGATGCACAAGCAGGTTAGCCAGATGCACAGGTTATCGAGGCGAACAGGTAGCGTGCAGCGAGAGCAGGCGACAGACACCGAGACACTGTTCTGGGATCCACGTTTCATACCCAGCCTGCAGAGAACGTTTCTCAGCAAAGGGAGGTCAGAAACGTCCAAAGTGCTTATTTAGGAGCAGCTGCTCGCCTAATTCTGCCCTGCTCTTTATCCACCCCTACGATATGAGCCAATCCACTGGGAGTCCATCCGCTTGTATCCCCGCAACTCAACCGCTGGTCGCCAGAGACGGGGAACAAGTGAACGCTTCGGCTGTGTCGCAGTGTTGCTGGACTGTGTTGACTGGGCTGAAGACCGCAGAATTGGGGGGGTGTTTTTCTCCAGAGAGGAAGTGTTGATAACGCATCTTAATGACAGAGGTTTCCTCGCTGTGTGTGGTTGCTGTGTGGGCTGTAGAGACTCAGTGTGTGTGTGTGTGATTGCTGTGTGGGCTGTAGGTACTCAGTGTGTGTGTGTGATTGCTGTGTGGGCTGTAGGTACTCGGTGTGTGTGGTTGCTGTGTGGGCTGTAGGGACTCAGTGTGTGTGGTTGCTGTGTGGGCTGTAGAGACTCAGTGTGTGTGGTTGCTGTGTGGGCTGTAGAGACTCAGTGTGTGTGTGTGATTGCTGTGTGGGCTGTAGGGACTCAGTGTGTGTGTGGTTGCTGTGTGGGCTGTAGAGACTCAGTGTGTGTGTGTGGTTGCTGTGTGGGCTGTAGGGACTCAGTGTGTGTGTGTGATTGCTGTGTGGGCTGTAGAGACTCAGTGTGTGTGGTTGCTGTGTCGACTGTAGAGACTCAGTGTGTGTGTGTGTGTGGTTGCTGTGTGGGCTGTAGAGATTCAGTGTGTGTGTGGTTGCTGTGTGGGCTGTAGAGATTCAGTGTGTGTGTGGTTGCTGTGTGGGCTGTAGGGACAGATCTGGTTCTCAGACTGCTTGGCTCTGTCACCGTGCACAGCATGGGTTTGAGCGCCATGTTTATCCATTTCAATCCAGACTTTCATTCAGGAAAAAGGAAAATAGCCCGCGTTGAAAAGCACAGTTTGGACGACGAGTGTCCGAGGTAACCTGGTTTATTTTTGGTTGTCAAACTGCTCAAGGCCACCTGTTAACGGAGAAGAGCCGTGCCACCTGTTACTGTGCAATAGCCCTGCCTCTATACAGACAAGCCGGAAAGTCTGCCCACCCCTTTCACCTTCTCCACGTTTTATTACATTACAGACATATTCTACAATAGATTGAGTTCATTTTTGTCTCAAAATTCTACACAAAATAGCCCATAATGACAAAGTGAAAACATGTTTTTAGAAATTTTTGCAAATGTATTAAAAATCAAAAACTGAAATCTCTCATTTACATAAGTATTCATACCCTTTGCTTTCACATATTTTTAAAGTATCATATTTAATATTTGGTCGCATATCCTTTGCATGCTGTTACTTCCTGAAGTCTGTGACCAATCAACATCAAAAGACTCTATCTTATTCCCAGGTACTGTTACAAGCGATACTATAACCTCTCTGCATTTGAACTGATTTCTATGAGAATTGGGGGGTGAGACTAGATTCAGCTGTAAATTACGCTGGTACAGTATGGAACACATGACTGGTTAAATGGCTGTACGTTCTCAAGGGTCTAAGGTATCAAACGAGCCCCAAACCATCACTCTGCGGCCAGATACGGAGTAGATGTGGATGGATCCCTTTAAGGGTTGTTTCTCCTGACTTTATTCCCCATAGAGTTCTATAGGAAAATGAGTCAGGAGAAATAACCCTTGCAGTGATCCATCAACATCTACTCCATATCTGGCAGCAGAGTGATGGTTTGGGGCTCGTTCGATAGCTCAGACCCTTGATGACTTACAGCCATTTAGCCAGCCATGTGTTCCATACTGTACCAATGTAATTTTGAATCTAGTCTCACCCCCCAATTCCCATAGAGATCCATTCAAATGCAGAGAGCTTATAGTATCGCTTGTAACAGTACCTGGATATAATATATCGAGAGTCTTTTGATGTTGATGGGTCACAGACTTCAGGAAGTAACAGCATGCAAATGATATGCGACCAAATATGAAATATGATGCTTTAAAAATATGTTAAAGCAAAGGGTATGAATACTTATGTAAATGAAAGATTTCTGTTTTCGATTTTTAATACATTTGCAAAAATTTCTAAAAACATGTTTTCACTTTGTCATTATGGGCTATTTTGTGTAGAATTTTGAGACAAAAAATTAACTCAATCTATTGTAGAATATGTCTGTAATGTAATAAAATGTGGAGAAGGTGAAAGGGGTGTTCAGACTTTCCGGCTTGACTGTACGTGACTGAACGGCCATCAATTGAACGGCCAGAAGGACCCGCAGTAATAAGAAGTTTAGGTGTCTGACTGAATGCCCGCGGGGCCTTGTCTAATAGATGGGTAAAGGGATATGCTAATAGATGTCTAATAGATGGGTAAACAGCTCATCCCCCAGTATGAGCTGTTTGCCCCCCCCACCTTTAGGCTTTCCTCCCTTTTCACTCCTCCTGTATGCAGCTCACATCCTCCTAATAAAACATTTATTGTTGGAAAAGATGTTAAATTTTAACACTCTGGGGTCTAAGCCTATTTTCTCTATGTTTTGGTACTCTTGGATAGTTACTATTACATATATGTAAGCCTATATGGCACTATCAGATGTTGCATATCTTTATTTCAGCACAAACTGGTCCTGTGTGGTATTTTATCATTGATTATTTTTAGGAGACTATATTTATGGCAAAGTCACCACAAAAACATAAAATTAGCATTACAGAACAACCTTAGTATTTTTGTTTTCATTTCACAAACGGTAAATAAATATACTTACTAAAGGATCTGCCTATAGTCTATCACCTTTGTGTAGGAAACGATGAGTAGCAAGGTAGCTTGCATCCCACTGCACAATAAAATGCCTCCAATTGGCTCGTCGATATAGAAATCTCTGGTTTGTTTAGAAACACGGGGGCAGGCTCTACTTGTAGCTACAAGGGTAGGATTCACACTGCAATTTACGGTCAGTTCCTATGCATAACAAGAGCAAAGTTATTAAACAAAATGTATGAGCACCGATTCAATGTCGCTGGCAACATTGTTGACCCCAGAGGATTAAAGCCAGTATCCCATTTTGTAACACTAATGTTATGTAAGGCAGCAGAAGCACCCAGGGGAAGCTCCTAGACAAAAATACAGCCGCCTCCCCACCACCGCTCCCATCCCCCGCTCTCCACTGCCGTTCTCATCCACCACTCTGCACTGCTGCTCCCATCCCCCCCTCTTCACTGCCGCTCCCATCCCCCGATCTCCACTGCCGCTCCCCTCCGCCACTCTCCACTGCTGCTCCCATCCCCTGCTCTTCACTGCCGCTCCCATTCCCCGATCTCCACTGCTGCTCCCCTCCGCCACTCTCCACTGCCGCTCCCATCCCCCGCTCTCCACTGCCGCTCCCATCCCCCACTCTCCACTGCTGCTCCCATCCCCTGCTCTTCACTGCCGCTCCCATCCCCCGATCTCCACTGCCGCTCCCCTCCGCCACTCTTCACTGCCGCTCCCATACCCTGCTGTCCACTGCCGCTCCCCTCTGCCACTCCCCACTGCCGCTCCCATCCCCCGCTCTTCACTGCCGCTCCCATCCCCCGATCTCCACTGCCGCTCCCCTCCGCCACTCTTCACTGCCGCTCCCATCCCCCGCTGTCCACTGCCGCTCCCCTCTGCCACTCCCATCCCCCTCTCTTCACTGCCGCTCCCATACCCTGCTGTTCACTGCCGCTCCCATACCCTGCTGTCCACTGCCGCTCCCCTCTGCCACTCCCCACTGCCGCTCCCATCCCCCGCTCTTCACTGGCGCTCCCATTCCCCGCTCTCCACTCCCGCTCCCATCCACCGCTCCCCAATGCCATTCCCATCCCCCGCTCTCCACTGCCACTCCTATCCCCCGCTCTTCACTGCTGCTCCGATCAGCCATTCTTCACGACCGCTCCCCTCGGCCGCTCTCCTCCGCCGCTCCCATCCCCCGCTCTTCACTGCCGCTCCCATCTCCCGCTCTCCACTACCGCTCCCCTCCGCCACTCCCCACTGCCGCTCCGATCAGCCGCTCCCCTTTATGAATTATGCATTTTGTTGTTTTGCACTGCAGCTGCACAAAGCTGTCTATTTTCTGGATAATAATTTTTTAAAGAAAACTTGAAATACAATCATAGCCAGACATAAAACTTATTCACACATGTCAGAAAACTGCACCTTTGGGATGTATGAGTAAATTCTTGGCATTTGGGCAACCCCTCCCCCCCTGAATCTGTTCTTGGAATTTCAGGAAAAACAACTGAAAAATCACTTTCCGTGAAACTTATAAATCAGGCAAACGCTCCAGATGAAAAAACTATGATCAAAGTTATCAGCCCCCCCTTCCTCTCTATTCAGGGTTGTCTACGGTAATTGCATATTTTGAAATGGACAATTGGAGGATGCCTGAAAGTTATGATTATGCTGTTGCTGTGGAGTCCTCCAAGCACATGTTTGAGAGAGGGAGTGACCCTTTGTTTCAGCAACCAACGGTTTCATCATTCATTTTGGGGTTCTTTGATCTTCTGACTGAATGAAAGATTTGAGTTTTAACTTTTAAGAGATACAAATGCAATGAAGAATCACTCGGAACTTACCAGTTAATTCCAGCATACTTCATACATATTTATTATTGTAGGCCAATTACACTTGATTGACAACACATCCATTCCATTACATTTAGAAATTGAGAGAATTCTCAGTTGACCTACCTGGCTGAATAAAAAATACATTATAAGAAACTAGGATTGTTTACCATAGTAAAAATGTTTGACATTTTTAACTTAAAATGTTAAACTGTGCTTTCTGCTTTCCCATTTAAATTGGCGGCTTCAAACTAATTTTAACAGAAGGTGCATTGATGCAGGGTATTGCGTGTTTTGGACAAAAAGGTAGTGATCTGCTATACTTAGCTGTAAGTGTGTAAAATATGGCAGGAACACATTGTTCCTGGTTACTCTGGACATCTGTCTGTATCCAATTAACAGTGTTTATGCAAAATGTGCACACATGGGGCTTAGATTTAATAACAATTTAGCCTGAGAAAGTTACAAAATTGGCCTGAACTAACTAAAGGCTTGGAAGCAATTCTTTTAATTCCATTGATTGGTTCAGTGCAGCACTCACTGGCTGTGGTTAGCATGCTAAGTGTGGTTGGCCATCTCTTTTAGTTGTCATTATATTGGAAGCAAGCACTTTATCAAATTACATGCGCTGTTTTGAGAGAGCATGTTTTTTTTCCTCGAAACCAGGGGTCTTGTTCCTAACGGGAGATACGGAAGCAGTCAGGGGTTATGAATACGAACCGTATAACTGCTAGTTCAGACTTCCATTAAATGGAAAATGACTTCAAATGGCTCCTGTGGAACTGAGGTATAATTGTATGCGAAGGTTGCAATTACTTGCCACTCTGCGGTTTAATAATATAAGTATTTTCGTTTTTTAGCAGGTCTCAAAAGCATAGATGTGATTATGTGTTCAGTTCCTTACCTGTCTGTTACTTAGCAGCCTTAAAATGGGTTATATCCATTTCTGTACTTTGTCTCGACGTGTTGGGTTCCAGGGCGAGTCAGTCTGTTAGTATAGTTCAGTATATTTGAAAACAAAAAAACAAACTTTTGCTTTGTAATCGCATCACATTATTTTCACTGAGCGACTTACAAAAGTGTAACTTACTATATTTTCCACTGTCTAATGTGTTTATCACATATTGCAGTATATTACATTGTTTATTTTACTGGTGGTTTATTTCATGCAATTGAGTCTCCAGAACAGCTGAATATTTTATTAGCCCCTTTCTTTCCTCCACAATATATGTTTGTTTCCAGAAATCTGTCATTGTCTCTGGTGCAATAGCACAGAAATATGTAGGTAATCTCTCTGTTGGCATCAACCATTACGTTTTATATTGTGTATTAGTTTTATGAGTGTTTAACATTCTGCCTTCTATAATCATGCTGTAAATGTGTATTCATTATTGAGTATTAATCTTGCATAAGCTGCTTTGGTCATTTACAGTATCAAATATTTGGATTTCCCCAGTCTGTGAATTAGTCAGTTCCTGGAAGCCGGTCCCGGCTGTATGAATGCCAGTAGATCCCCCTCCACACTGACCATGTTTTTAAGACCATGTCATCGTTTCAGGTTTGTTCTTTGTTTAGTTTTTTTTGTTTTTACTTCAACGCAATTCAGCCAGTGAAGCAGCGTCGTTCGTTCGGTCGTAGTCTAAGCGCTGTTATTGTTGAGCGTCTCTTTTAAAGACTGTTTTCATCATTATTCCACAGCCCAGCGGAGAAAAAAAAATTGGCTCCGTGGACTTATGTGCGTAATCACCGGAGTGTTCCCGGAATCAGCAATTTAGCGCTTAGAAGAAGGCACAGATAATATCTGTGCTGTCAGGGCGTGGACAGGCTTGCTAAATCTCACTAAATCCCCATATGAGGGTACGTCTTGCCCCTGGCATTGTGGCCTTTTGGCTGCTTGTTTTTACACGATTGCTTACCATCACAGGGGAAAAGACCACCATCCTTTTAAACCTCATTTCAAATGGGTGAACTTCAGCTTCACTGTTTCAGAATGCTGTTTCCAGCACATCAACTTATTGAATGTTTTTGGGGTTTTTTTCCCCCAGAAGAAAATGTCTCCTTTTGGATAGGGTTGATACAAAGATCCGTAATCTAATTGGTCAATATTGAAATATGAATCTTAATAATATCCCAGCTTGGACTGATGAACCATTATTTTCTCAGTCATGTGGAATTTGATTCAATAATACAGTACTTTATTTATCCCACATGGGGACATTGAGTTGGATAAAAACACAACGGTGTTGATGGAGACATAAATAGTTGTGGAATGGTTGTTGATTTGTTGTTAAGTAGTTGTTCAATGGTAGGTGACTGGTTGTAAAATAGTTGTGGAATGGTTGTTGAATGGTAGTTGAATAGTTGTGGAATGGTTGTTGAATGATAGTTGAATGTACTTCCATTGCTGCTCCATGTTTTATGATGTACGTCCGATTATTACACAAAATTTGCTCCAGCCAGTGTTGTACAATAGCTGGCTAACAGCATTTATTTGATCTGTTCATTGTTTTCAACAGATTCAAGATGGATGTCTGGCTAGTGAGTTCCTTGCATGCTAGTTCAGGAGCATTAATTGTTCTGGCCCCTTTTTTACATGACTAATTGTTCTGTTCAAAGAGAAACCTCACGCTATGGAAATCAGCACACTGCGGATTATCTGACACGGACTAAAATAATTATTATTTGAGAAGGGCAGCTGTGGAGGTAGAATAACACTGTTGATAACCGGTCATGTGACCATGTGAGAGTTATGTGACTTAACTAAACATTTACTCAAGTCTTGTGTGAGAAGTGTGTCACCGCAAAACACAACTTAAGTGCTTAACGCATTTAGGGCGTTAAAGTGGGTTGCCATGGTGTTCTGTGAGATGTGGAGGGTGCAGCAAAACACAGACACAACCTATGTATAGGCACCCTATTAGCCACCATTTTGATTGTCATTGACATAAGGCTTGTCCTATTGTCCGGGACAAGTATATTTTTGTCCGAAGGGACAACTGAGAGATTTGTAAAAAGTATGATTAAAAATCATCTGAATAGAAGTAGAAATTGCGTGATGCTCATTTCACCTGCCATCCTGTTACAGTGTCATTTTACGAATAGGAATTTCGAAAATGCAACAACAAATGTAATGTATTTCAATCACAAATGGGGGGTTTTGGGCAAGTCCCACGTGTCCAATGTACACTTGCTCAAAACGTTTAATGTAGTTTCCAGAGACATTTTTATTTTATAGCTGCAGATAGAGCTTGTTCTTGGTAGGTATTTACAAATTTTTGTAAAATAAAAAATGCATTTTAGTGCATTTCTACCAATCACTGGGGGTCAGCAATTTTTCATTTCTTAAAAGCCATTGATTTAAACTTTTCTTTTTGACCTCACAGATTGACCATACTGTGCAATTCCCCGTAGGAAAATGCCAATCACAGGAAGGCGTTTTGCAGGGGTTGATGTGAGGTGACTTTACACAACTGCATGGTGATGAATTTAATTAGCACAGCCAGATCACGCTGTGCTCCGTGGAAACCAGGAGGAAGACAGATTTTTGTGCCGTACAGGTTGTCCTCGGTAACGTAAATACGCCTCAAACATCACAATAAACACACTAGCATCAGAGCTTGGCTGTTGTGTTTGCTTATTGAATTATTTAGTCGTGGATCTGAGGAGAATCGGAGGAAACCTCGGGGAGAAACGCTGGGATAGATTAAAACCCTGATTCCTCTGTCCGTATGCAGATTAAAACCCTGATTCCTCTCTGTTCCTAAAGAATCGCGGTCATAACGTAACGACTAACAGGTCATTCAGCCCACCTGCGCTCTTCATTTACCTACAACCTACAGAGTAAACACAACAGCCCTGTGCACATATTTTAGCAAGGAGATATGCTCTCTGTTTGCCAACATAAAGCTGGGAACACACACACACACACACACACACACACACACTTCCAACAAACTACAGAAAACATAGGTGTTTTTACATTTTTTTCTACATTACAGGCATTTAGCAGACGCTCTTATCCAGAGCTGGATATATACTGAAGCAATTCAGGTTAAGTATCTTGCTCAAGGATACAACGACAGTGTCCTACCTGGGAATCGAACCTGCAACCTTTTGGTTACAAGGCTGGCTACTACACTGCCGCCTGAAAACAGAAAACAGAACAGCCACAATGTGGCTGTTGTAAGGGAAAGAAAACAGTCTTGTCTGTACCCTATATCTGTTATACAAGAAACAGAGCAGCCCTGTACACTGTGTCTGTTCTACAGGAAACAGAGCAGCCCTGTACACCGTGTCTGTTCTACAGGAAACAGAACAGGCCTGTACACTGTGTCTGTTCTACAGAAAACAGAGCGGCCCTGTACGCTGTGTATGTTCTACAGGATACAGAGCAGCCCTGTACACTGTGTATGTTCTACAGGATACAGAGCAGCCCTGTACACTGTGTATGTTCTACAGGAAACAGAACAGGCCTGTACACTGTGTCTGTTCTACAGAAAACAGAGCAGCCCTGTACACTGTGTCTGTTCTACAGAATACAGAACAGGCCTGTACACTGTGTCTGTTCTACAGAAAACAGAGCAGCCCTGTACACTGTGTCTGTTCTACAGGATACAGAGCAGCCCTGTACACTGTGTCTGTTCTACAGAAAACAGAGCAGCCCTGTACACTGTGTATGTTCTACAGGATACAGAGCAGCCCTGTACACTGTATGTTCTACAGGAAACAGAGCAGCCCTGTACACTGTGTATGTTCTACAGGATACAGAGCAGCCCTGTACACTGTATGTTCTACAGGAAACAGAACAGGCCTGTACACTGTGTCTGTTCTACAGAAAACAGAGCAGCCCTGTACACTGTGTCTGTTCTACAGAAAACAGAGCAGCCCTGTACACTGTGTATGTTCTACAAGATTAAAACCTTGATTCCTTTCTGTCCATATGCAGATTAAAACCCTGATTCCTCTCTGTCCATATGCAGATTAAAACCCTGATTCCTCTCTGTCCATATGCAGATTAAAACCCTGATTCCTCTCTGTCCATATGCAGATTAAAACCCTGATTCCTCTCTGTCCATATGCAGATTAAAACCCTGATTCCTCTCTGTCCATATGCAGATTAAAACCCTGATTCCTCTCTGTCCATATGCAGATTAAAACCCTGATTCCTCTCTGTCCATCTTCAGATTAAAACCCTGATTCCTCTCTGTCCATATGCAGATTAAAACCCTAATTCCTCTCTGTCCGTATGCTAATCTGAGGACATTGAATGTCGCACACGGCACTGTGTCTGTTCTAATAGCAGGACTGGACAGGATGGTTTGTGACAGGCTGGTTTCTCACTGAGTCCAGCCTCTTGCCATCTTCCCTCACACAACTACCTGGTCAATGGAGCTGAGAGTTTAAATTAATTAAATACATTTAAATAAATTAAGTGAATTTTACAAAGTCACCGTGGGATTACACCTGTCTCTCTGGTTTTTATGATGTTTTCACTCCACACTGGAGTGTTAATGTAAGTGCGACTTGACCTTTCCAGGGCTGGGGTTTTTTGACCCTCTGTATTTAATAAACAGTGTAATTTTATTCAGTTTACGAGGACTGCAGTTTCCTAACTCTGACGGACAGCAGAGGATTTTACACTCTTACACAACTCTTCCAAAGCTCTGTCTGGCCTTCCTGGGATTCTTTCAGCAGTCTGAATAAAAACTATGATGAATTGTACGACTTTGTTGATGAAATAGGAACAAGAGAAGAATGTAATTTGCTGGAAGATATTAAATTGTGAACAGATGTCCTGGCGCGTATAGAACGGGGGGTACTTTTAAAGAGCTCCTCCCGTGCATCGTTCACATCCTGTTCGAGTACATTCAGTACGTTGGCATCTGGATGGTCTTGATTTGCAGTTTGCCGGTTAAGAATCGCCACTCTACAGCTGTCTGCATAATCACACATGAGTCATTGTGTTTTGCATAATTATTTTTATTTATTTTGAGAGGGTTTAAATCAACAGGGCAGATCTTCACCTCCAGGGACATTATCCACTTAAATAATGACCTATTAAAGTGCTGACCAGCAAACTGCTAGCAGAGCAGTTATTTCCATCCCCCATCTCCATACAGGGCTCATAACAGCTCAGATTGCTGCATTGTGTGCGCCCGCCAGAGTTGCGCGACTGTGAGCTGTTTCACAGTCGGGTATTTGGGAGTTGAGCCCCATGAGCACTTTTGGAGAATATGCCCAGTGATGCAACAGAAGTCAAACTGAGCTTTGTGACTGTCAATCAGGAAAATAGCCTAGAGACTGCAGTGGGAGAGGAGGTGTCAAAACCACTCGTCCTGGTGTAACGCAATTCCACTTCTTTTTCTTACACAATTGAACCGGTATCCTCGACGAGCCCTTTGGCCTGTATTCAATCGATATCGGTCTTTAACTTTGATATAATAGTTAATGCAAGTGCTAACATGTCCTTCGCCAATCAGTTTGGCGAGTGTTGGTTTCAGTGATCACTTACTCTCCAAACTGTGTTTGTGAAGAAAAAGAAAAAAAGAAAATATTTTATTTATTTATCATTTAAGTTAAAGACAAATGGTGATTGAATACAGGTTCTTTTTTCAAAACAATTATGAATGTATGTTAAAACCAGTGGCCTGGCCAAAACAAAAAAGTCGCACACTAATATTTCATTGACCAATTCCTGACCAATTGAAGCAACCCCAGATCATAACACTGCCTCCAGAGGCTTGTACAGTGGGCACTATGCATGACGGGTGCAACGGCAATTTTTTTTTTGACCAGGCAGTGTAGATCCAATTGAATCCCAACGATCATCTTTTTAATTTTTTTTTAGTTCTGGTCTCCTCACCAGCAGGGAAGACTGGATCCCACCTCAAACCTCTACGGCTGCGTAACATGTTAGCCATAACCATGTACGATATCAGTTCATTGACTTTTTCTACACTTCGATGAGCAGTAAGCTGTACAGATATTTTATTGAACACAATATTTATATGTAGCCATTTAGCAGATTCACTGTGTCATACTTCAGCAGGAAAAGCTGTAAAGATCTAACTTTTGATAATGTCATGGGTCAAACAACTAAGAATGTGCTGTTGTGGAGTATTTCATTGGTTGCTTTAGTATGCGCAGCTCTGCAGAAGCATCCAATGAGATGGTGAGGTAGTGATGCGGTTGGACCGGTGTTTCCGATGCAGCTCCGAGAGCATGCATTTCAAGTGTTAATATTTAGGGGGATGGGTGATTATCAACAACAACCAAACCTGTTGGTCCAATAAGAACAGCAGAGACTAAATTATAATGCTGGGGATTTAGTAGCAGAAGGTGCTTGTGGGTAAAAATTTTACATCACGGTGTAGCTCATAAATCCTATTTACAGGCTTGGCTCAGTGTCCGGCTGGAGCTCTAATTGGTTTCCAGTCCTAATAATGAAAAGAAGTACAAGTCCAACCCTGTTCCTGGAGGTCTATCATCCTGTAGGTTTTCATTTCAACCCTATTTTGTCACACCTGATTCTATTAATTAGACGTTCAGCGAGATCTCTAGCTGTCGAATGAGTGCTTTGTTAGGGCTGGAGTGAAAACCTACTGGACGGTAGATCTGCATGAGCAGGATTGGGGACCACTGGTCTAGGCAATGCTGTTCGATCGCAGCCCTCAGTGAGGGTTTAAGTGATGCATTTCTGTGTGAATTTACTGGGTTATTTCTGTGCTGTAAGAAGAGGTCTTGTGAATGTGATTGCCTGTGGCCCAGCGGATAAAGAGGGGATGTTCATGCTGAGTGTCCCCCTTTTGAGATGTGACTGCCGGGGAGGACCGCCTGTATGCTTCCCCCCTGCCCTACCTATCCACTCACCCCCTTCCTGCCTACCCACTCCCCCACCTATCCACTCATCCCCTTCCTGCCTACCCACTCTCCCACCTATTCACTCATCCCCTTCCTGCCTACCCACTCCCCCACCTATCCACTCACCCCTCTGTCTGTCCACCCACTCCCCCACCTATCCACTCACCCCCCTGTCTGTCCACCCACTCCCCCACCTATCCACTCACCCCCCTGTCTGTCCACCCACTCTCCCACCTATCCACTCACCCCCCTGTCTGTCCACCCAGTCCCCTTCCTGCCCACCTGGTGTGACCAGGTCCTCAGAAGGCACAGTTCTGCAGCAGAGCAAATCACCTCTTTGAAAGCTGGTTTCTAAATCGGTCCAAAAAAGTGACTACATCACTTTAACAATCACAAAACTTTTGATTTTGTTTCTTGTCGACTCGTTTTTGAAGATTGATGGGGAAGCTGGGAGGTGGGAGAGTTTTGTTTCCTGAGACACAAAGGAGCAGACTGGGATTTATTCCCCTGTTGGAGTCGATGCCGGTGGCAGTTTGTGGTCTCCTTCACTTTGAAGTCTTCCCATAATATGCTGTTGCTGGGCAACAGGGACAACTACAAGCACAGGTGTACAAAGGTCCCCCCCGAGTGTTACTGTCATTTAGTTTCTCTCGGAAACTGGCTCATTAACGCTACTTTAGCACCTGTAGGGCAGGCATATCTATATATCCATATTTATCTGCATAAGTGTGGCAAGCACAGACTCTTCACTGTACCAGTCACATCGCAACAAAGCGGAGAACGAGGGAAGAGGTCGGCCTCCTCGCGCACGGAGGACCGAACAGGCGGCGCTCTTCCTGTTGAGGGTGGTTCCCGTGATTTTAGACTGCGAGGACACGTCTGAGGGAAAAAACGCGCGTTATTAGACGCGCCGATGGTGCTCTGACCCACTCCCGAGAAATAACTGACAAGCTGACTGCCGGGTGTTACATGAGCATCTGTGTGTAAAATCTGTGAGTGTTTGAAGCTGGCTGATACAGGGGAAAAAATATAGCCCGGTTCTTCCCAAGATTTCTTCCCATTGGGGAGTTATTTCTCGCCACCGTTTGAGTGTTTTTCTTCTCACTGGGGAGTTTTTTTTTAAAGTATTCATTTATTTATTTTACCTCAATTGCTCACTTTTTGGGGGTTCAGGCCTGGTTTTTTTGCCTACATTTCTTTTGTACGTCAACTGTAAAGTGTCTCTGTGGCAGTGTCTCTGTAAACGACGCTATATACAAATCAAATTGAATTGTTTGCTGCTTCCCAGCCCCACGGTAAAGTGAGCTATAGAGCCGAGTGCAGCGCAAACGCCCCACAGTCCGAACACAGTCTCAAGGCTGAGTTCCATTCACCCAGTACGAACAGGGTCTGAATGGCATAGGGACGAGAGCAGGGGCCTCAGACTCTTGGTTTTTGTCGTTACTCTGCACTTAATGAATCAGTTAGAGCAGTCAATTACACAGTTAACTCACTTCACCTGGTTGCTTGAATTGGAAGCCGATTTTGAGGTGAAAGCAAAAACCAGCAGAGCTTGTGGCTCACCAGGACCAGAGTACCGGACCCCTGAGACACATTTTACATAAGCAGACTGTTGGTTGTCTACAAGGACTACAGTTGAAAAAACTAACTCAGTCCGGAAGCTTCTGAAGTTGGTGGTTTGTTCAGTATGAGCCCTGGTGGCTTTGAAAGGGCGGGGGTGGGGCGCATGGGGGGTTAATGTTCTGCTCTGGGACTTCATGTCATTGGTTCGAGAGCAGATTTAAAGAAGGAAACTGATGTTTTATTTTCCGTTCACACAAACTGAGATTGGCTTTGGAGCTTCGTGAGAGGCAGTAATTGGGAGGAGATGTCTTTGTGATGTAGGCGGACGCGTAATGACGCACCGCTTTGATCCGCGTGGATTTGCTGAGTAGGCAGAGCCCTCTGGCTCCAGAACAGCCTGCTTCCTTTTACGTGTGAACTCTTCTGACCCACAACATTAACGGGGAAAGAACATAGCTGGAAAATTGTTTTGATATGTTGGTCTCCCTTTGGCGATGTCCACATGGCTGCTGAGAGTCACTGATCGTTATGTTATCTGAATGGCTGATCGTTATGTTATCTGAATGGCTGATCTCATTCTCTGTGCCACTTCTCAGCCCATGCAAATAATGTGAGGGTCAGTGTATCAGTACCTCCAGCTGGCCGAGGACTTGTTTACGCTCATATCTGATACAGTTGACTAACTGTGTTTCCTTATATCTGTGGTCATCTGTTCTCACAGAATTTTAAGCGACAGTGCTGCACACGCAATTCCCTGCGTTTAGGCCGGGATCGCGTTTCTCCGGGTTGTTACGCTCAGTGTTCCATTCAACTTGACAAACAGCTCCAGAACGGGCCGTTTTACAACTCCCACACACTTATTATGGGATGTTATTTGCCGGGAGAATTTTGGCAACAGAAGAGATCCAGGCTGTAACATTTTTACTCAAATCCAATCCAGCACAGGCTACCTCCAAAACGCCTTTCAACACAGATTTGTGCAAACCCTTGTTCTTGTTCAATTTTTTTGTGTTCTGACTGAAAATCATCCAAGGACACGTGTCATGTTGAAATACTAGTTCAATGGGGCCAAATAGACAGTTTAACAACATGCTCGTACGTGTATAACTGGGTCCGATCTGAGAGAGGAAATGAACACAAGATTTAGAAATCCAGCATTTTAGAGTAATATACACGACATGTCGGCACAGTTGTTGGAGCTGCCCTAATTACACATGACCTTTAACCTTCCATGCACCCCACAGTGAGATGATGAAAAACATCAGCTATGCTGACTGAGAGCCTAGAGAAGCACTGCTGAAATACAGAATGAGCTGGGATTTAATCAGTTTCTCACTCAGCAGATTTCACTGCCACACACAGGAGGGGGGAGACACTGGTGAGGAAAGTGTGTCTCTGCTTTCGTTTACCTCAGATCCTGACCTTTCGTTTTCTCTGCTTGTCTCCGTGTTTGAAGGCACACGTTCTGGCAGTACCGGAAGGAGAACCCCAAGTCCAAAGTGGGGGAGCCCCCACCGGACGGGCAGCCGGGCTTTAACAGCGGGGTGATGCTGCTGGACCTGGAGGCCATGCGAGGCTCGGTTCTGTACAACCAGCTGCTGGAGCCGGGCCGGGTCGCCAGCCTGGCAGAGCGGTACCAATTCCAGGGCCACCTGGGGGACCAGGACTTCTTCACCATGATTGGCATGGAGCACCCGGAGCTCTTCAGCCCGCTGGGCTGCGGCTGGAACCGCCAGCTGTGCACGTGGTGGCGGGAACACGGCTACGGCGACATCTTCCAGCTGTACTACCGCTGCGAGGGACCCGTTCACATCTACCACGGCAACTGCAACACGCCCATCCCCGACGACTGAGCACTACCACGGCAACCACAGCACACCCATCCCCGACGACTGAGCACTACCGCGGCAAGTGCAACACTCCCACACTCCAAAGGCGTTTTCATGGCTACATGCCCATCACCAATGAGTGAATGCATTACCATGGCAATGTGCACATCCCCGGCAACTGAACACATTACCAACAAACTACAACTATAATAACAACCACGGCAACTACAACAAACCAATCTCTGTTCCCGTCACCACCACGTAACACATGCTATCTCAGGGGGTTGATAGTGGATGCTCTGTTTAAAGGAGTGTACATTATGTATCCAGGTCTTCCATCTCTGGGGCTTTTAGGAACAAGGCTTTTCTAAACACCTGGCCATTTTACCCTGACGTTTTGCAGGACGGAGCAGCGGCAGTCGTGAAACCTAAACAGCAAGTTCTTTCATTCAGGCACAGTTTGAAAAGGCAAACCGAACCAACACGTAAAAGTCAGGATTCAACTGAAATGTTTGTAAGCTCCGAAATGTTTGCCTTGAGATTTGCGTCGATGCATCTTTATTGCGGACTGCCGACCATCTTCGTGCTCTTATCAAACTGTCAGTCACAAGCAGAGGGCGGGTGGGGAATAATCAGCATGGCATTTGAATGGCCAGACCGTGTCACAGTGGAATGATCTGAGGCCGGCGTGGGGGGAGGCTCAAGCCAGGACTCGAGTCAGTTTATGTTTTATGTGGTTAATGCAGCCTGCAGGTGAGGACAGTGATGTTTCAGTCACCTTGTCTCTGCTCTTACTCCCAGTTAATCCTCCCACGGGAGTCGAGGATTTGGCTGCTCCCCAGTTTCTCTTGAGTTCCGCTTTTACTCTTATCCTAATACGCGCCAGCTGGCTTATGCATTACCCTAGTTTTTAATGCACCGGAGGTACGGTACAGCACTGGAACCACTCTGAACTCTGTGAACTTCTCCAGTGTTTGTGAATTTCATTAATCTTTTATCCTTTCGTTTGAAGGTATCTGGGAGCAACCGGAATCAAATTTGATTTGCATAAATAATCAGGATTATAATGAAGTGCTATATTTCAATTTGGATCCCCCCCTCCCCCTTCTTTGTGCACGTCCAATCAGGGGACAGTCGTTTGAAACTGCGCCCTGCGAGATTGTATTACAGGCGTTTGAAACTGCGGTCCTGCCAAATTGTATTACGGGTCGAAACAGGCCTCATAGTATAAGTTGGTCCAAACAGACCTCAGAGGCTGGTGCTGGTGTGGTGGTACCACACACACACACACTCCCAACTGAAACGGCAAATCAAAGCAGGGCGTGTCGGCATGTCGTGTTTGGCTTGTTCCCACACATCGATCGACAGGCCGCTCAATCCAAGAAGGTTCTGGCAAACTCTCTTCTGGACTCCTTCTAAGCAAGCGTAACGACGGAATGATATGAAAATCAAAGAGCAACCAAACCAAACATTGATATTCCCCTCCCCCTTGTCCAGTTTGTTCAATTTCTCACGTGTTTTCTTACATTTGTCCATTTGTCATTGGTCCTGTTCATCAGTTTATTTCCATTATACAAACCCAAATTCCAAACAAAGTTTGGACAGTATGTAAAAGGCACATAAAAGCAGGAAGCGGTGATTTGTAAAATATTTTTTACATATATTTAATTAAAAACAGCACAAAGAATATATATTTAATGTTTTACCTTATCAACTTTATTGATTCTTTTAAATATAGGCTATTTCTGAATTTGATGCCTGCAACACGTTCCAAAAAAGTTTGGATAGGGGCAAAAGAAAGACTGGGAAGTTCAAAAAACACCTGCTTGGAACATTCCACAGGTAATCAATCATTTTTCTATTGAACTCTATGGAAAAATAAGTCAGGAGAAACAACCATATCTACTGCATATCTGGCAGTAAAGTGATGGTTTGAGGCTTGTTTGATACCGCAGGCCCATGATGACTTACAGCCGTGTAGCCAACCATGGGTACCATACTATGCCTCTGTAATTTACAGCTTAATCTAGTCTCACTCCCCAATTCCCATAGAGATCCATTAAAATGCAGAGAAGTTATAGTATCGCTTGTAGAAGTACTTGAAAATAAGATATCAATAGTGTTTTGATATCCTTTTATACCCAGTCATGATAGCATCACCTGTTTACCTGTGGAATGTTCCAAACAAACGTTTTTGCCCCTGTCCCAACTTTTTTGGAACGTGTTACAGGCATCAAATTCGGAATTAGTGTATATTTACAAAAATCAATAAAGTTGACAAGGTAAAACATTAAATATCTTTTCTTTTTCAATTGGTTTTCAATTAGATATATGTAAAAGATCATTTGCAAATCACTGCTTTCTGCTTTTATGTGCATTTTACATACTGTCCCAACTTTTTTGGAAACGGGGTTTGTACCAATAATTTCTTTTCATTATGCAAGTTTATTCATTCGCCGGAGGACTGTTGAAATTCCTGTGAAAATTCACTGCAGCTAAACCTGAGTTCTGCTTTAGCAGACAAAGAGGGGGCTCTGCCCTCACAAATCAATTCATCCTTGAAACAGCCTGATCACTTCAAGGGCAGTGACTCCATTATTCAAACCAGAGCAGCCATACACAACACAGAGCACGCAATGAACTGTATCCACAGTATATTCCACAGGCTTTTGGAACAATGCATATTTTATTCGGAAGTTTAAAAAATAAAAATAAAATAGTTTACAGTCACATTTGTGCTTGTTTATGGATAAGTAATGCATGCTATTATAGAGTACTTTTTTGTAACAATACTGCAGATATCATTGCATGCCTGGTGTCTGTAAAACGCAGTGTTATTTTTTGGGTTTACAGGATGAAACTCAAATTCTGGGGTTTCCACTGAAACGCACAACATTTCTTATTTCTCGTTATTGTTATTACCTTACATTCCCTCTCACAAAACTCTAAATATTGATATTATGGACAATGCCACTTATTCACATTAATATTTGTGCAGAATGTCAAATGTGAATGCCATACTTATGTACACAGTGAATGCAGTAAACGCTTGCACTATTTGTTTTGCCACTGAAGTAGAACGGTTTCAGTAGATTCAATAATTGTGGAATCTGTTAATCTGTGGAAATATTTAAAAAAGCACTATGAAATTGAAGAAGAGGTAAACTGAACTGTGTTTTTATGTCAGTAAGAGGGACCAATGATTTAAAAACAGTGGCTGTTTGTTCTGTACCCCCAACCCCCCCCTTCCACAACACACTTAAGATAAATTTCCATTCCAAACAAAAAGATGACACAAAACTTTCCGCTTTGGAAGTGTGCCACATGGTTCAAAAGGAACATTGCAGCACTCCGGTCTGTTTGGAAAAGTGTTCCGGAAGGTCGGCACAGATTCCTGGATTTTCCCAGTCACTGTCAGTGTTCCTGTTATTGATTTCATTCTGAAATAAACACAGTTGAGAGATACCTCTACAAACTGTTAGTTTGTGTACGCAAGCAACATGTTAGTAATGCTGTGATTTTGAATCCATCACAGAGTTAAAAGTTCCAGGATTGTCAGTTGATTCATTTGAAATATTTATACTTTAAAATTCTGAGCAATGCTCGTTATGAGAAGGGCAGGTCTGTTGAACTAATTTTCTAATTAAGCTGTTCATGAACCTCGCTGGAATAAGTGATGGAAATGTTTTATTACCACAGCAGTTAGATTCCCTTCCCTGAAGATAATGGGGCTTTGAATTAAATTATCTCGGATGAATTCTTGAACAGGCTGTATGACTTCATATTTCTTCCGCGTGTTTGTTTTTACTGTCAGCGAGGCCTTTAGACAGATGGCAGAGACGGGTCTTAGTTGTTTATGGGTGAGCCTTGTGCTTACTTTGGGAAGTCTGATTTGTTTATTATTATCAAAAATAATAATCCAAATTTAAATATCCAAATTCAGTAAATACAGTAAATGTGCGCACGTCAAAAACAAATCTGTTGGATTTGATTAAATTAGTTTTATATAAATATATGTACAAACAACTAATCATGCACTTAAGTGTTGGCTCACTACTTGTATTTAACTCAAATAAAATACATGAAACAAGACATCGAATGAATCCACAAGCAGAGGGAGAGAGAGAGAGAGAGAGAGAGAGGTCAGTAAGCCAGTCTGTATAAAGGTCTTAATTGTTATAGATTGAGATTTAAAAAGAACTGATAGCGCTGCTGGGATACGCTGAGTCAGTGAAATCCAAAGTGATATTTAACTTCTTCTACTGCAAAGAATGATTGTTTTTCAGACGATCACTAGATGCCCATGTAAATGTAGAAATGGGTGTGTGAACGACTTCTGCAAGACTGCTGCAGCATTGTGCTCGAAATCTCACTTAGTGCTAGTGTAAATACAAACACTACCTCATAACAGCAGTCCCTCATAACAACAGCCCCACATAACAGCGGTCCCACCAGTCATTTTTGGTCGCACCACCATTGAATGAAGTTATACGTACATGATCCTACTGTATTTTTTTTATTATTACCACCCTTCTCCCCACTGACGACTGCCTCAGAATCTCAGCAAAGCACATATTTGACTTCCAGCTTCCATCTACTATAAAGTGGATGTGATGGATTTGAAATGGTGCTCGACTCCAAAGCAAGCTGAAACTAGGTGGCTTTTTGTTTCGATGTTTTTATTTATTTATTTGTTTATTTTTTATTGAGTTACATGGGAGTCCTGAAGCAGATCTATCGATACACCAAATTGCCCTGGAACGCAGTTCTCCCTGCATCATCATCCGCTGCTGCTGTTTGTGATCCACAGAGGCTTTTTCTGCGCTGACCTCCGCCAGCCTTTCCTGAACGGAATTCTGCCAGCCGACACAGCACAAGTCTGATTGGTTGATACTGTACTGGAAATTCATCTGTTCTCTGCCATCTCGCAAAAAGCTAAATTGGTTCTATATGCAATGGCACTTTGTGGCATTCTGTTTAAAATGTTTTCTTTTGGTAAAATTTGTTGGGGTAAAAATGGCAGCACCTGGGAAAAAGAGACGGCACAGCAGTGCAGTGTATGCAAAGCAGAGTCTGCAGGTGGCTCATCCATTAATTAAGCAAATAACATCCCAGCATGCACAGGGTCATATATTAAAGTACTGAAGAGGCCTGCTTGCCTGTAATTATGGCTAGCATGGCGGCAATTGGAGACTCGCTGACGTATAGAAACGATTTTTTTTTAGCACCTTCGTCAGCAGCCTCAGTGACAAAGACAAGTTGCTTAAGTTGCACGTTATACACGCAATGGCGTATAAAGTGATGTCAGCATGGAATTCTGAGGTAATGACATCATCAGCAGGAAAGGGTAGCAGGGGATGGAAGAATGTTCCAGAGGTTTGTCTTCCATCAAAGTACAGGGGAAAGGAGCCAGTCAGTTCATTGCAAGTTTTAACTTGCAGCAACAGCAGCCAGTTTCACCAAAAAGTACTTTTTTTGGAGTGTTTCCCCATAGATTTGTGTATCCAGTGTAGTGCAGACACGTGCGGGGTTCCAGCTGCCCCTTTTGCCCCAAGTGCTCCTTTCATTTTATTTTTAAACAGTTTTTTTAGGTTAGTGTGCCCTTTTCTCATTTTGTGAACCTGCCCCTCAAAAGGTCTCTGCACGGCCCAGTAGATTTATCCGTACTGCAATACGAATGTACAAAATACAAACCGCAATTTACCTAATTGCAAGTAGTCATCAGTCACCTTACAATTAACAATTTGTTACCTAGCTACTATAATGATTTGAAAGGACAGGTTGTAATATTGAGTGGGTGCCTAAAACCTAAGTTCCGTTTGGAGAGAGTTGGCATGAAGCGTACTGTCATTGGGTTCATTCAATTATTTCAGATATGTTTTTCATTCATTCGTAGCAACATACTTAAACACAGATTTGTCTACTCCGTTTGTCTACTCAAGCATGGAAATGTCCTGGTGATGCACAAAACAAAGTTCCTACTGAAATTGGTCACACTACCTGAGGGCTGCCAGCAGGTAGAGAAATAAAGCCTTTTCATCACCTGTACGGTTAGAGAATATAGGGCTCGTGGGTTCAGCTCTCAGGTAGGCCACTGTCTGAACTGCTTCAGAAAATATCCTGCTGTAGAAATTTACAGAATTTGCAAGATCGGCTAAATCTGCTAAATGCCTGAAATGCAAATGCAAATACCTTTGCTCAGGTAAACAAATATGAATATACTACCCTGAAGATATTTTTTCATAGCTATTTTAGTGTGTTGGTAAAAAGAGACGTTTGGAACTGGTATATCAGGGCATTCACAGTAGAATGACTCGTGTGGCGGTGATAACGGGGACATATTTATGTGTTATCTGAGAAGGGTACTGTACATTTATTGTACAAAATAGTATTTAGTTCAATCCAAAAAATCTGAAACGGGGTTAGCCAGTCATTTACAAAAAAAAATACATACGTACAAATTGTGTATTAGCTTTTTGTGGCGTGGGAAATGTCCATGTAAACGTGACTGAAGCTGTACTGCTTGCTCTTCATGCGGTTTTGCTGCACTACGCTAGAGGGGAAGAGATTTCTGCCTGTTCTGGATATGGTTCAGGCCAGCCCAGGACTCTGACTTCTGAACATCACATGACTGAAATATTCTCCAGCAGAATGTCCCCTGTCCCTCCTCCACAGTGAGACAGGAACTGCAAACCCCTTCTGCTAAATGCATTCTAATTCTTAATTCTAATTCAATAAGGCTAATGATATTACCCACGTCATTCTTGCCGGATATGGAGAATCTTCGCTGTTCTGAGGCCCTCACACGTTCTGCTTTTTATGGTATCCTCTCCCCCTCACCCCCCCCCTCCCCCACCAGAACCTTCAGTGACAAAACATCTGTTGTTTGTGAAGTCGCCTGGCAGTCACAGTTGTGTCCAGGTAAACAAAAGATGACCTATTTTTTTTTGCAAACATCCAGTGACCTACTTTAAGATTGTATACTCAGGAATCACACTATAGAACAGTCGAGATGTTTCTTTTGTGCTTCCTGCAAGTGATAAATAGTAAAATTACTGTATTTGTGTATTTTATTCTTTTTTCCATACTTTCATATTTGTCACCTGGTGGAGAAAGATATATGCTACACATGTCTTATTTTCAAATTAAACATCTACAACTTTGACAACTTTTGGCATTTTTATAATTATGTTTCATTTGTGGAAACAAAGACATGAGATGAAGGATGGATTCATTATTTTATAGCGGCCCAAAGCATCACTAATGAAGTTGTTGGATGGAAACTCAGAGTGTAATGTGGTTTTGTCCTGTTACACCCTGATTAACTCACTGTGGCATGTGAGTGAACATGGGGACAGCTGGTGGTTACCATGGACACTTAATTAGCCATGTGGCCTGATGGCATATGATGTCTCAATGCCTTAATTTGCTCTGTTTGAACCTGACCTGTTGAGCGAGCTTTATGTAAGACTTGGGTCAGCATCCCTGGGGTGGAACAGCATGTTTTGGGACAGGATGTAGATTTATCAAATTACCCCCTTTGAGCTGCCCATATCTAATTGCCCCACAAAGCTACCCATGATGTATTACCACACTGAGCAGGGGCCTGTATCACGAAGCAGGATTATTGAGTTAGCTGGATAACTGCGGTAAACCTGGAACAGCTTTTTTTTAAACTTCGGTTCAGGTTTGGGAGGGTTTGTGATGCCTATCCCACTGAGCAACCCTTCTCTAATTACCCCACTGAGCAACCCTTCTCTAATTACCCCACTGAGCTGCCCCTCTCTAATTACCCCACTGAGCTGCCCCTCTCTAATTACCCCACTGAGCAACCCTTCCCTAATTACCCCACTGAGCTGCCCCTCTCTAATTACCCCACTGAGCAACCCTTCCCTAATTACCCCACTGAGCTGCCCCTCTCTAATTACCCCACTGAGCAACCCTTCTCTAATTACTCCACTGAGCTGCCCCTCTAATTTCTCTACTGAGCTGCCCCTCTCTAATTACTCCACTGAGCAACCCTTCCCTAATTTCTCTACTGAGCTGCCCCTCTCTAATTGCCCCCACTATGAGCGAGTTCCCTGGGTAGTGCTTTAGTCGAGGTAAAGTAAATTAAATTAGGATAACAGAAACCAATTGTGAATTGATGCCAGAAATTAAACTTGTCTGCCAACATCACTTGTGACAAATTATAATAATTTATGGCCTCAATTGAGTCAGTCTTGCTGGTAGTAATTACTTGACTTCGCTTTGGGAAGCATGAAAAAAAAGTCATTGAATTTCAGGTGGTAAATGTAAAATCTCTTTTTTTAGCGGAAATGTACTGACAGCACGGAACAGTGATGCCCCTCTGGGGAAGATGTCTTTGGAATGGCCTTGGAAAACAGGATAGAGTTTTGCTGCATAACGGCACAAAGGCTGACTGAGGACTTTCCCTAACAGTATGAAATTGCTGCGTGTACGTTATGAATTCAAGGAATATATGTTATATTAAATTATTTATATTAAATCTACTGTACATAAAACATAATTTGTTGCTTTAAAGTGTGATGTTCAAATGCCTCATGCTCATCATTGTAATACCAGCTGGTTGTCAGAAACTTATGCGAGTATCAAAAATATTCTTCACTGCACATAAAATTGGGCCAATTGAGAACATTCACTAAAACTGAAGTATAAAAAAAAAAATTTTAAAAATAAAAACCTGCATACTGTAATAAACAAAGCAGAATGATAAATAAGCAAGATGAGTATGTTTGGTTTTTAAATCGTGTTCTTGCTTTTCTGAACTGCTGCTGCAAAGGAACGCTGTTCGGTGCATTCTCCAACAGGATGTGGACAGTTTGTACTGCTTGCAGAGAAACGCAATAAACAATCCAGCAGGGGGTGACATCACATTTGTACTTTTCCTAAGGCAACCCCCCTTCCACACCCCTTCTCCAGAAAAGGGTTTCAGTGACAATAGAGCACTAGATACATATACGTATATCTATGGTTGCCCATGGGAGTGTAAGGCCGTGACCGAATATGATCCCTTCACCCCTTTGAGGGCACACAGTCGACTTTTTCTCACAAATGGGGGCACTTAAAATTTCAGGATGAAACTTATTTCCTGGGTTTTGTTGAGGGGATTCAGAAGCACACTCAACTTGTAGTACAAGACATAGAGCGTATATGCATGTCTATGGTACAACAGCGGGATATATTACGAACTACACTTTTTATTTTTGTTAATTCTCTCATTCATAATCTACATTTTGGATGTGTCCATATGTGTGGATAAAAGCGTCTGCCAAATAACTGTAATGTAATGTAATGAATCAGCACCCTTCCATACTGTTAAGTAGGCTTGTTGAGTAGACAGGACGAAAAAGGCGTTAAGTAGGCAAACTTTTTTCTAAATATATACTTTAAACCCCCGTATGATACACTTACTTCCGTGGTTCCGAGTATATTCGGGAGCACACTTTTCAAGAAGTACATGAACAAATCGGCACATGGGGAGACATCAGACGAAGGAAAAGCACCTATTGCGACTATATGTTCTTGTGGGAAAAATATATTGACTTTGTATTTTGACTGCATTTGGTACCATTGATTTGCATTGAATAACAGGCCTGAAAGACCTATATTGGAGCCAACTGCACTGGTGCTAGAGAGCAACCTTCTCAACAAGACCAGGAAGTGAGCTTCAACAGCAAAGCCCAGTTTTGGCCCCTTAGTTTAATCACAGCCGGGTATAGAATTTAGCACTAAATAGGTATATCTGTGGTTGTCCATGGGAAAGTTGTGTTTAATCACAGGTATAGATGAAAGCACTAGATAAGTATACTGCATCTATGGTTTCCCATCAGAGAGTTTAAGAAACTGAATAAGGTCACAGTCCAGATTGCCGATATATCCTTAATAAGAACTAACATGGTAGTGCTATAAGTGCTGATTTTAAACCCTACGTGAGGGTGATGGCAGTAACGCTAATGATCAGAATATAACTCTGACAGCGGTGTCGAACTGCTGAGCTCTGTTATTTCTGAACTGTGGTGAACACAGAGATGTAACTGAGATGACAAATTCCTTGACAGTCTGTCTAAATTGAAATGCTGTACATGACGCATTGTATCTTTAATTATAACTTTCCCAACTGAAACTTAAACTCTGACTGTTCTCCAGTGCACAGTTAATAAATTCATTATTTTTACCATTGAAGTCATGCACTTCTTTTTACCCCAACTTAGTTTTTTCTCAGAGGGACTAGAGGAGTTTCTGTAACTGTCTCTTTTGTCAGTTTAGTGAGGGTGATCAGACGTCCTCCTTTTTCCGGATATTTCTTCTTTTTGGGACCAAAAATATCGTCCAGGCAGGATTTCTAAATTCCTAAAATGTCTGTTTATGATTTCCTTGTTCCATAGACCATATATAAACAAACAAATAGCCTAGTATTATGTTCATAACGCCCGTCTAACCCTGTTCTCTTTTTTTTGAAATCCAAAATATGGTCACCCTAGTTTAGTCCTGGCATTCTCTTTCTGTCTGTCTGTCATGTGGTGTTGTTTTGTACCATACTGTTCTTTGAGCTGCAGACCAGCAGTGCCCTGATCCGGTCTGTTCTGCCCATGTGACCTCACAAAGGAAAGCAGGAAGTGTCAGTGACAAAATGCTCCATTTCCTCTTGCAGACCCCTGGTTTAAAAACAATGCAAACAATATTGTTTCCCCATCTTCAGTTACTAACTGGCATGGGTCAGTATATGTTTAGTATTGGCTGCGTATCAGTGCAATATTGGCTCAGTTTTGGTTCTGCTTGTGTATGTGGGTGTGATTCGTACTTGGAAACGGTGGCTCCTATCCACCGCATCAGAACAATTTTGCAGTCCTCTGCAGTGAGTGGCCAGGGAGGAGAGACTTGCATTGATTGCACTCGTCTCTGCACGGCTAATGCACCGAGGGCATAATGGCAGCTAATGTACTCCCAGATACACAGAACTGGGGCTCAAAGACCCCCCCCCCTGCATGCCCCTACGCTCGTCCGGCCTGACAGATGCTCGATACGCAACACCGCCACATTTCACAGATGATCACAGATTAGCAGATTAGCTCTCAAGACCATGTGCTTTTTAAAATTCCGTGCATTGGAAAATGCTTATCCCAGCCCCTCAGGGAGGGCTTTACATCTCTCAAAGAGGCACTTATTTAATAGACAAAGAATCCCACAAAGGTCACGTGTATAACCGTTAGCACCCAAGCACTATTTTACCAATACATTTTTTAATTCCTTATTTTTAGTTATCTGTGTTTAACTTAGTAGCCTGTTAGCTAAAGGTAGCTAATAAGGCTACCTACCTAGCTAGCCGTTATGAATTACACGAGATCGCTAACGTTCACTAGTTCAGTGGACACGCTTACAAACCTAGCAAAGTGATTGAGGGAAATATGTTAGAGCTAACTAACTAGCTAAATTGCATATCTAAATCACAACTGTGAGATACAGTTTAACTATTTATACAGTTTAACTATGTATCTTGCAGTTGTGATTTAGATACGTAATTTATAGTTAGGTACCCAAATAGGCTATAGCTAGCTTGTTAGCTGATAAAGCCAGATTAAATTAGATTAAATTCAGATTGCCTAAATGTTGGATTTATCTTCCGTGCAGTGCTATAATAACTACTTTAACCGGGAAGGCTTCAAGCGGGCAAGTGTAAAAGTAAGTTAGTGTTGTATCCAATAATGGGTTGATGCATCACATGCCTCCGGAAACATGAACCAGGGGGATATAGACTGAGCAGCTACACTGGTGACTATTTTCCCTACAGGCCACACACAGTACTGCAGGAGAACGAGTGACTATTTTCTACCCTACAAGCCACACAGAGTACTATAGGAGAGTCAGTGACTACTTAACACCCTACAGACCACACACAGTACTGCAGGAGAGTCCAGAGGAAGGAGATCGGTATTATAAATCATAACCCACAAGAATTTACCAAGAACAAATCTTCAGAGCAAGGTGATGAGCATGCAGAGGGAGTGGAGGAGAGGGTTCGAGCAGCAGCTGTATCAGAACAGGAACAAACTGTGACGCATCTGCGAGCCTCTCGATGTTCAGAAAGGGTGATTTACAGTTTTACCCTGGAACCGCGAGTCGTTCAGAAAGTGTGATTTACGGTTTTACTGAGCACACGTTCAGGAGCCTCCCAAGCAAGTTTGATTGGGGAGATTATGTATGTGTTTCCCACCTGCTTTACACTCCCATTGAAATTAGCCTTTATGACGGCAAAAAAAAAAATGTAATGGGGACCCATCAAATCCAGGGAAATGCGTTGCACAATTCCCAGTTAGAAACTTATCTACAAAGTCACCTCCTGAGTCTAGAAATTCCCAAAAAAATACATTATAACTACAAATGAGGGAATTACATAGACTCAACTTTACATATATCTACATGTGCAAACGATTTTGATGTTTTGGTACATGTTTTTCCCATGAGGCAGCGTGCTAATTTTGATAAATTTTGAAAGCATTTAATGATTTCATTAAATGATAAAATATGTTTTCATCATGGTTTTTTTGTGCTTGGTCTCTCTGTTAACTTTTTTATTCTGAATTTATTGCTGTGTATGTGTGAATGAGAGTGTATAAAGGACTGGAGGAAGACCAGTCTTCTCTCAGCTCCTCTGGGACGTGGGGGCCTCTGCCTGGCTGTGCACTGATATTGGCCTCGTGGGGAGACCGTTTGGCGTGTAAGTCCCTCCCCCTCTTGCTCTTCTTTTGTGTTTTTTATGCAAAGATTTACTCAATGACCTCATCTCAGGGAGGCCCACAGTGAGTATGCATGCATAGACAGCACACACACAAACACCTATATGCATCCATCTCAGGGAGGCTCACAGTGAGTATGCATAGACAGCACACACATAAACACCTATATGCATCCATCTCAGGGAGGCCCACAGTGAGTATGCATGCATAGACAGCACACACACAAACACCTATATGCATCCATCTCAGGGAGGCCCACAGTGAGTATGCATGCATAGACAGCACACACACAAACACCTATATGCATCCATCTCAGGGAGGCCCACAGTGAGTATGCATGCATAGACAGCACACACACAAACACCTATATGCATCCATCTCAGGGAGGCCCACAGTGAGTATGCATGCATAGACAGCACACACACAAACACCTATATGCATCCATCTCAGGGAGGCTCACAGTGAGTATGCATGCATAGACAGCACACACATAAACACCTATATGCATCCATCTCAGGGAGGCCCACAGTGAGTATGCATGCATAGACAGCATACACACAAACACCTATATGCATCCATCTCAGGGAGGCCCACAGTGAGCATGCATGCATAGACAGCACACACATAAACACCTATATGCATCCATCTCAGGGAGGCCCACAGTGAGTATGCATGCATAGACAGCACACACACAAACACATATACTTGTACGCATGCACACGCATGCATAAACAAACACTCAGCGTGTGAATGGATATGTCAGAGCCTTCCAGTGTGTGAATCTTCACTGGCAATGCTGAAGGAATTACAAACCCACAGCAGCTCAATTCTCAATCATCACATAATTTTACATAGCGGAGGCACTCCAGGGCAAGTCTTACCCCTTATCCAGAGTAAATATTATCTATTTATTCAGCTGCATACTTACCCAGGCACTTGTAGAAAAGTGCATCGCTCAAGGGCAGAACCGCAGTGGTGACTCGCGGGAGCTTCATTTACAGCATCCTTATTACAAGCCCATAGAACATGGATACCCAAATCTGGCCCACCGATCCAAATCCGGCCCTGGTTTTTTTTTCTCCCAGGTAAATAACTAGAATTAGTGCTACTGATTGGCCAGACTGTTTTTACACCTGTGTAAAAAGGTGGGTCGAAAAACCTGCAGTTCTCTCATGATTTGAGTGACTGGGGTCTAGAATCTCTCTAAAACAGGGGGGGGGGGATAGTCTTGCGCCTGTAGCTGGTGCTTAAACAAATGTCAGATCAAGATATGATTGAGTACCGGAATGATTTACTGATGGGCAATTTAGAGTCTCCAATTAGCCTACCCTGCATGTCTTTGGCAGAAAGAAGCCTTTCAGGAAGGAGGGGGTGGAGTCAATCAATCACTCAGTTGTATTATATATATATATGGATGGATAACTTGAAGGGTTTCTTCTCCTGACTTATTTTTTCCATAGAGTTCAATAGGAAAATCTGTCAGGAGAAACAACCCTTAAAGTGATCCTTCCATATCTACTGTATTTCTGGCAGCAGAGTGATGGTTAAAGGCTTGTTTAATACATCAGACCCTTGATGATGTAGAGCCACTTAGCCAACCATGTGTTCTATACTGTTCCAGTGTAATTTACAGCTAAATCTGGTCTCACCCCCCAATTCCCATAGAGATCCATTCAAATGCAGAGCTGTTATAGTATCGCTTGTAAGAGTACCATCAAATAAGATATCAAGAGCCTTTTGATGTTGTTGGGTCACAGACATCATAAAGTCATGGCATGCAAAGGATATGCAACCAAATATAAAAAAATATGGCTTTTCTACCACATTTAATTTAGCGTGTTCAATACTTTTTTCCTGTGTCATTTCACTTTATTGCACATAACTTTTTTTAAAGAATTTGAACGTTACAATTTCTTTAGCTGTGTAGTTTTATTGAGTTAATACCAATGTCTGGTCAAAATCTCATGTGAATAGCTAGATTGGAAATATGTTTGATAATAAAATAGTTGACGTGTCCAATACTTATTTCCCCCATTGTATGTAAGCATTACACAAAAGCACAATCAACCATTGTTTCCATGATTCCATTCATAGGTCTGTAGGTGACTGCCTTGTAGCTATTTAGGCTGTGTGTGTGTGTGTGTGTGTGTGTACGTTTTTATGTATGTATGTAATCCTACACACTATTTCCATTGACCTTGCCTGGGTGGTGGAACACCGTGGGGTATGAGGGGCATGGGGGGGCATTCTGTCCAGGCTGATCGTACGAGTTTCACCAATGCCAGACAATTTGTGCGAGATCATTAGATAAAATAGGTAATTGCTCAATCTTTACCAATATTCTATGTGAGGACTTTTATTTATTTCACACTTCTTCAGCAAATGTTTGGCATTTGACCAGCGTGAAACCAAACAAAGTTTCACATATCATGTGTTGCATTAGGACATGATGTGACGAAGTGACTGGAAAATGTCAAATCGCTCTTAAAACGTGACACAACAACACCTAACTTTAGCTTTTGTTCAGCAATATGGTTGAATGTACCTACTATAAACTCAGGTTAGCTGAAATTGTGTCCCACATTTCAAAATCAGGATGTGAAAAGACCAACAGCCTACCTCTTCAGTACATGTTGGAAAACATTGGGTAATTATCAAAGCATCTTTTTTTATCTTCCTCTGGAATATTAGCATTCCTGCTCAGAGAGTCGATGTCCAGGCGATGAGTCGGTGTGCATTTCAATCAATCAATCACTTTATTGGTGCACTAGGGGAAATTTGATTTGCATCAAAGGTGAACAAAGCTGTCCACAACACAACAACAACAACCACAGCAACAACATCAATACAAGATTTGCACAGAAATCACTCTCCACCAGTCTTTTTGAACCAAAAAGTGCAAAAGCGAGAGTTCACAGCCAATGAGGAAACTCCATGAAGTTCAGGGCCTGCTGGAGTTCAGCAACCCAATGGCTACAGACACAATTGACTCCTGAACTCTCTTAGTCTTTACATCTGCATTAGGTTCAAAACGCAGTTTGCTGTCAATAATTGTGCCAAGGTATTTGTAGGCGTCCACCAGTTCACTCAATTCAGGAAATCAACTGAAATTCTATTTGTGAATTGAAAAATACCATAATAGTCAATGAGGATTTTTAAATTTGATAATTAAGTTTAGATTTGAGTGTGTGATGTGTGTGTGTGTGTGTGTGTGCAGTGTCTCAGGTACATAAGCTGCAGGGCCTGATACGAGTACCACACCTCTGGTTACTAGAGCTGGGATCAGGAGAGGAATCTGCATACCAGGAGAACTCAAACCTGCTCTGAACATAAAGGTCCATCCACTGCCCTGGAGAACACTAGCAAAACACATAACATGAAGTTACTGTACTGAGCATGCTCAGCAACACGTCATTTTAGAAACGCTTCACTTCCAAATACTCAAACACTACAGAGTGGGGCTTTAACCCAAGCTCTGGCTAGAGACGGTCTCTGCTCGTGGACGGTCTTAGGACTGGAATCAGAATATAAAAAGTTGGTTTGGGGATGAGATATTGTGAGCAAACACATCTGAAGCAATGAAACATAGAACTGAAAGCCACACGCATGTTTGAAGTAAAGCTGCAGATTACAAGCTTATAGGGTGAGATCACTGACTGAAGACTGAGTTAAGGCAATCTTAGTTTTGGATCTGAAATATGACATTTTTATCATAACAATTACACACAACTTATTTTCCCTTTTATCATGTTTGTTTCCACCATAGCAAAAAATATAACATGTCAATATCCAGAAAAATGTGAGTCTACCAAAGTAAACAACAAAAAGCAAACAAACGCAAGACCAGCCAGCATAGTACAACAAATAATGCAGTTACATAAATAAAGCATTGAAGTTCAAAATGAACTCTTTCTCTCTTTCTCCCTCTCGTATTGTACGATTCATAATAAGCATAACAAGCATAATTCCAAACTTTTCCTGTGTGGAAAAAGTCTCGTAGGAAAACAGTGTTAGCGTGCAGCTCTCCTTTCCTGCTCCACACACTCTTAGTGTGACTGTGACCTTGAGGTGAAGCCATTTCCAATCCTATTATCTATGAACGATTTGTAACACCATTAATTAACATAATATAAAGGCCATAAATTGGCTGCAAACAGGCTATTTGGATAGGACCTTTGTGTTAGAGCGGGTTGCCGTGGTAAATAAACCCGAGGGGGGTGTATCCCCTGACGGTCCTCCCACACTGTGAGCTGTCGTAGGAGCATGCCGGTAGGCTTCCTGATCTCATTATCCATATCTCAGCCGATAATGGGCTATTTCTCCCTAAGAGGATCGTTTGGATGCAGGAAAACATGGTCCTGCTGGCTTACAGCGGTCACAGTCACTTACGCTCAGCGGTTCAGTATTGGCTGGATGTATGTAGATGAGGCACGTCCTCGTGCCAGTAAATTTTCTGCGGTCGCACTTAATTTGAAATTTTTACAGATTTACCATCTAGAAAAAAACGGATTGAGAAGTAGTATAAGAAAGCATATGGGGTTCAAGGCGACGAGTGAGGGTGAACTTCAACATGTGAACTTACCTTGAATGTTTCAAAAACAGGTACAGTGATTGTGCATGTGGCTCCTTATTTGTCAATCTGTGATATTCTGGCAATTCAATTGTATGTGGATAAACGAGGGAGAGGTAAAATTATTTCCCGAGCCTGAGCTTGTCGAGCCTGACAAAAAACCCAGGATGAGCTGAAATTATTTCATATCTGACCTCTGAGGTGAGTTTTTCCTGGACCTTTCTTTGAAGTTCAGAAATACTGTGACGTTGGTCCCGTGCTTTACTTCTTCTTTATATGTTTTGGATTAACTGCTTTTCTGTTAACAGCTTCTCCAGATCAAACGGGAAAGAAAACAAGAAACCTGAATACAAACATTGCAATTTCCACCGTGGCATCCAGTCTTTGAAAAGGTCTGCGCAATTAAATTTTTTACATTTCACCTCGTCCCATTTTCTCTTTTTAGTCCACACAGGTAAAAAGAAAGGTGTCACACTCACTTCTAAGAAAATAATTTTTTTATTTATTTTTAAAAACATGACAAGGTTTCAGCCAACCTGACCTTTACAAGATCTCTCTTTTCTGAAAGCTGACAGATGGTCAAATTATTTTAGCCCCAACACAACCCCAACACAACTATAGAACTCCAACACAACTATAGAACACCCCAAACACAACCAAAAAACAACCCCAACACAACCCAAATACAACCACAGCACACCCCAAACACAACCCCGACACAACTATAGAACATCCCCAATACAACCCCAACACAACTATAGAATACCCCAAACACAACCACAAAACAATCCCAACACAACTATAGAATAACCCAAACAGAACCGCAAAACAACCCCAACACAACCCAAACATAGCCCCAACACAAGCCAAATACAACTATAGAACACCCCAAACACAACCCCAACACAACCCAAACACAACCACAGCACAACGTACACACAACCCAAACACAACCTGAACACAACCCCAACTAATGTAACCTGAGCGTGACCGAACACAAGCTTTCTAGCACCAATACAAACCCAACAGCCTAGCATAACCCCACTCACACAGTCAGCTATTTATGACTTTCTGTTATATCTTCTTTATTCTTTTTGTCTTCTCTGATCTGATTACTTTCTTAAAGTAATTTTACACGTCAGCAATACAACTCGGGCTTGAACCTTGAGGCCAAAAGATTTCTGGTAAAATGTATTAAAGCTGTACTATATCTAGAAACACAAAAAAATATCATGTTGTCATGGTTCGTGGGTTTTTATTTTCTTTTCCGTTTCGGTTCTTGTCCTTATTTCCCGATTGAGAATCTGTCAGATTTTTTCCATGTTCCGTTCTGGGGTTTGCTTTTCCTCATAATTGTTTTCACCTGTGCTTCTACCTGCGGGGTATTTACATTTCTCACTTCCGCTTCACCGATGCTTTTTTGTCATTCGACATTGCATTGAGCCAGGTATAGCCAGGTACTAGCGACCTTGTGATATTAAACGCTGTTTATGTTTTAGTTTGTGTTTCACTCGTTATTCGAGTTCACCCTATTTTAGTGGGTTTATTTTTATTTGGCTGTTTAGCCACAAAGAATTTGTTTCCTGTCTTTTCTTTCTTTGCATTTATTTTGTTATTCCCTTTATTGGTCCTCACTGCGTGAGTGACTTGTTTCTGATCCTCCTACCTTTGCGTTTGATTATCCGCCATTAAAATCCATTACATATGTCTTGTTTACCTGCTTAGGGTAACAGTATCTGTAAAATTAATTAACCTGAAAATTTTTTTTTTTAATCAAATTAAATTTAGCCATGGGAGATAAAGTAAAGCCCGGTTGTTTTCTGGTTGTGCATATATCAAACAATTTTTTTCACAAGTAAGAAGCCCCTTTGCTCTGTTTACAAATCCTTACAGAAAAGACATACTTTTAAAAATACATCATATTCCCTGCTGACTATTTTAATCTCTTCACAGATGATGATTTATTGGAGGATGTGCAGGATGTCATCTCTAATGATGCAAAACAAGTTCCCTGCAGTCAGACCATGACTGTTATCTACTCATGCACAGTGTCTGTGAGCCTGGCTGCTCTCTCGCACAGTGTCTGTGAGCCTGGCTGCTCTCTCGTACAGTGTCTGCAATAACACAACATAAGGAGTGTGTTTATGCACTATAACACAGTGGGGTGAGACCTGGTGAAATTGCCAACTCAAATTATTTCTTGTTAACCACCCATCTGCTCAAACTTTCCAAAGAGGATGTCGATTTTACACTACCAGGATCACAGTATATTCACACTCATATTGGTCCAAATGCTCCCATGTGACTGCTTCCTGTTTTTTTATCGCTTTAATCTATATTAGGGCCCAGAATCTGAACTCATTAATAAATTGTGCTCAAGGACTAGAAGACTGGGGAATTCAGCCACAATCATCTCATTATGGGTCAGTTTTTTTTTAATCAAAAATTATATGGGGCAGTGTTTTCGTTGGTGAACAAAATTAATAAATAATTATTAAAAGGACTGTAAAGGTAAATCTGTACTTTGCTTCAGACTACATTATATGTGGTTGTTATGGCATGTATTAATCATCAGCAACAGTATGAGATTTCAATTTCATTGCAATATCGATCTATATCTTGAGGTTTTTTCAATACAGATTTTATGTCTGACTTGAGATGTGTGTTTATTATATTTATTGACATTACTTTGAATAGATATTTGGTGGATATGTAGTGGATACATCCCTCTGTGATAATTTATAGTTATTTTAACTACTTTTCAGCCACTTTACAATCCCTTTAAGCATGTACATATATGCTTGGAATAACTATTCATATTAGTCCATGTACTTATGCTTGTACTTACATTGACGAATCAGATTGCTTACATTAAAGATGGATGAGCTTGCTACTTATGAAATGTAACCTTGCTTGAATAGTTGTGATAGTTTGGCCCTGTGTAGAGAGAGCACATGGCAGCCTTTTTGACTTGTTGAAGGCAGCACAGTACACAACTGAAGTGTAATGGGACCCATGATAAAAGCCGGCAGTTAGGGGAACAAGCTGCGGTCACTGATCAAAGAGATCCTTGTCCAAAAATAAAGATGCAGATGGTAATATTTGTTCAGGCAAGACAATCCAATGGGTTGACCATGAAATATGTCAAATATGTCTTCAAAGGAATTGAACTGTCCTGACCCTATAAAGTAGAAAGGAAGGAGTCCTTTGTGCTTTCCAAAGACCGCCCCGCTAAATGCTGAACTCAAACAGATTCGAACAGATGACACCAAAATGACACCAAAGTCAGATGACACCAAAATGTAGCTTTTTTGCCAGGTGCCACAGCAGTGTTTGGTATCGGAAGGATGCTCATCATAAAGAAGGATGTCATAGCTACTGTGCAATATGGTGGTGGATCTTTGATGCTATGGGGTTGCTTTCCTGTAGTACTGTGTGTGACTTGTAGGGTGTAAAATAGTTGTTCGCTCTTGAGTAGTATTGCGTGTGGCCTGTAGGGTGTAAAACAGTCACCAGCTCTTCTGTAGTACTGTGTGTGGCCTGTAGGGTTTAAAATGTTCACTGGCTCTCCTGTAGTATTATGTGTGGCCTGTGGGGTGTGAAATAGAAACTGGCTTTCCTGTAGAACTGTGTGTGGCCTGTAGGGTGTACAATAGTCACTAGCTCTCCTGTAGAACTGTGTGTGGCCTGTAGGGTGTAAAATAGTCACCAGCTCTCCTGTAGTACTATGTGTGGCCTGTGAGGTGTAAAATAGTCACTGGCTTTCCTGTAGTACTGTGTGTGGCCTGTAGGGTGTAAAATAGTCACCAGCTCTCCTGTAGTGCTGTGTGTGGCCTGAAAAAAAAACTGGAACTGTTTTTTTAAATATATATTTATTTTCCAATCATTAATATATTAAATAGGTATGTTCAATACACATTGCAGTCTTTGGGAATTAAACCATAATGTGAAGCCCATTGAAAATAATAGATTGAATCCTTTGAGCCTCTGTTAATTATCAGGAATGAATTTAGCTGTCCATCATCTCAGAGGTGAGATGAAGAGATTCATTCTCGCAGATGAGTGCAGATTGACTGTTGTGACAGACGGCTGCCTTTGGTCTGATTGGGCTTCGCTCTTCAGAATATGAGAGCTGCTCTTCTGGTGGTAGGCTCTCTCTCTCTCTCTCTCTCTCTCTCTTTCACTCTCTCTCTATCATTCTCCCTCCGTACCCCCCTTCTACCAGCTGTGGGCAATCCACCGCCCTATTCCAAAAACGTTCAGGAAGGCTCCTGTTGCCATGGAAATCCAACCTCATACTTGTTACAGCAAATAAACACACATTTTGTTCCTTTCTCTTAGCAGTTCACTCCTGAATTACAGTTATGACCGGTCGCCATAGCAGCACAATTTTAAGTTATTGGATTCTGTTGAAAAATTAATCTTAATAAGTTGGCACCAGTGCAGAGCAGCACTGGAATTGTAGCAAGGTCACAGGTTTGAATCCCAGGTAGGACTTGCATGCAGGTGAAGCAGCATGTATAATAAAATAATTCTGACAAGATTCCAGTCTCGCAGGTGTTCAAACCACCATAATTACAACATTTCTGGCTTCAACTTTTGAAGTACAGAGATTTAAAAACACCCACACCCTCATGTAACAACACTGCCTGCTCGCGATGACCTTCCAGAAATGTGCTGGCATTTTGACTCCCTGCTGATATCAGAGGGATATTTGTCCAGAATTGCAGTCTGAACGCCATAATGAGGGAGACTCTGTTTTCCGTGCGGCAGCTAATGAGGGGCGACAGGCCTAAATGGAGCGGTCCCGCTTGCGTGGAACCGCACTGACCACGGGCGCTGCAATTAAAAGACTTCTTTGAGGTCTTAAGGGAATTATCTTAAAGGACGTTAACAACGTTTGGATGGCATGCAGTTTCATATATACTGTGTGCTGGATGTTAACAGGCCAGTGAAGAATGGAATCTTTGTAAAGGCTAAAACCATGCTGTTCCCGGGATAGATAAAGGCTTCCATAATATGCGTGTTTTAAACAACAAACTTTATGATGTCGAAGGGGCACTAATTAGTCATAGTGGGGGCATATAGAACTCTTACATAAGTAGTATAAGTGGGCGGCGGGTGTAGTATAATGGTTAAGGAGCTGGACTTGTAACTGAAAGGTTGCAGGTTCGATTCCCAGGTAGGACACTGCCGTTGTACCCTTGAGCAAGGTACTTAACCTGAATTGCTTCAGTGTATGAATGGATAAATGTAATAAGACGTTGTGTAAGTCGCTCTGGATAAGAGCGTCTGCTAAATACCTATAATGTAATGTAATGTAGTATACTGGCATTACTGTGCTTGGCATGTGTGTATGTGTGTGGGAATGAGTGTGTCTGTGTGTCTGCATTTGTGTGTGCGTGTGTGTCTGTGCGTGTGTGCGTGCAATAACAGGTGGGACTAATATCATGGGGGGAGGGGTACTAAGGTGAGCCCCCAAAAAAACTTGGTGCGAAGATGCAGCGGTAATGAGAGGTTATCTTTATTCTTCAAAATAGTCAACACACAAGGATTCTAATAAAGGTGTTTATATAACTATAAATTAGTGCTTGTGATTACACCAGGGCGTGGCTGTCTCCTGTCTTGTTAGTCTGCTGTGTCTTGTGTTTTGGTAAATATGTGTGTGTGTGTGTGTGTGTGTGTGTGTGTGTGTGTGTGTGTGTGTATGTGTGTGACTGTGAGTCATTGTCTCTGATGAGTTAAGAGGCAAAGTTGCATCAGCAGTTTTGCTCGGGGCTAAAGTTGCTATGTTAATGAAATTGAACCGTGGGACACTAACACACTAAGGACTGCGCTGATTCATCCAGTTGGGTCTAATAACTTATTGGATGCAGAAGCAGTGAACACATGCTCCAGTGCAACTTACCGATGGGATGGAATAACCTAGTCCTAGTTCTTTATAATAATCAAATGGTCATATGGGGAGCCGAATGCGACATTAAACGCTATGATTTTACCATGCATTTTTTCCCACATTGTTTTCTCACATTTAAACAAAAAAAATTCCCATTTTTTTGCATTTAGGATTTTTTTAAAAACAGGTGTAAATATTAAATGTACAATTCCAAAATTATATATATAAGCTAAATGTTTTATTATTTAGTGTTTTTTAACATTGAGCTAAATGTATAATAGTTAAGTAAATGTACGAAACATTTAGTAAATGTACGAAACATTTAGCTAAATATTTTATACATTTAGTTAAATATTTAGCTAAATGTTTTATACATTTAGCCAAATATTTAGCTCAGTGTTTCATACATTTAGTAAAGGTTTCATACATATACCTAAATGTTTCATATATTTAATTAAATATTTAGCTAAATATTTCGTCCATTTAGTTAAATGTTCATACATTTAGCTAAATTATTATACATTTAGCTAAATGTTAAAAACCACTAAATAATAAAACATTTTGGGATTATACATTTAATATTTACACTAGTTTTTTCAAAAATAATAAATGTAAGAAAAAAGAATAGTTTTTTGTTTAAATGTGAAAAAAATGTACTAAAAAAACATAACGTTTTATGTCGCATTCGGCACCCCATACGATCAAAACCACAAAGGCTGAATTTTGGTCCCAGTCTGGCCCTGCCTATAGGTACGAGTGAATGGTGTGTGAGCCCTGCAATGGAATGGAATGCAATGTAATAGATCATCCTGCCCAGGGGGTATTCCTGCCTCGTGCCCAATGCATGCTGGGATAGGCTCCAGCCCTCCCCCCCCTCTGACCCTGACCAAGAATAATGGATGGAGTATATAAAAAGTATGGAGTATATGTGTAGTAAAGCAGTTAAAATAATGCACTTTCTTGAAAGTAGGTTAATGTGATACAAATACAGGGCAATTACATATGACGTGCAGTTAAGAACAGAAATTCAAAGCAAGTTTAAAAAAACAGGGTTACTAAAGTAGACTTAAAAAGAGATAATGTTAGTGGTGCTCTGATTTTTTCTGACAGTGAGTTCAAAGCTTAGGCCCTGCATTAGAGGAGGGCATCTTTTGTTTGTAAATGCTTCAGTGGTATAAAAAGGAAGGGCCTTCCAAGTCTACATATTGAGTAGCAGACAGTCGCTAACTTCCATAGCCTCTCTTGTAGCTATAATATAATGTATTCACAGTGAACAAGGACTCAGAGAATATAAATTCCACACCCTTACCATGACAAATAAGTGACCTAGGTACTCAATATTGAACTGAATATTGTTGAAGGTGTCAAAGCTTCAAATTAATTCAGCAGATGTTGCCGGGGTGTCAGTTAAATTGTTATTTTTTGCGTCGAGATTTCAGAAAATGGCTTTCTGCTTGGCTTGAATCTAAATGCAGAGTGGACAGCGGGCTGTAAGCCATCATTGTCTGGAGCTGAAGGACAGGAGGTGTACGCTCGTAATTCAGCGAGGTTAAGCCAAAGTGTCTGTTTTAGAACTGCTTTTGCCCTAAGGCACCTTTCATGCTATTAAAAAAAGAGAACAGAATGACGTCTCAACTTGCTATGTAGTGAAGGTCAACATCAAAAACAGAAATAATAAATGAATGCCTCCAGCAATGTGTCCTGCGATTCCTGGCCTTATTATTACAACAGTTTGCCAGTTTGTTGTTAGGTGAAATCTGGAATCTGTGGAATGTTTCGTTTCCACTTTGTATGCCATTTGCCGTGCGTCCAGATTAAATCATTTGACTGCTTTTTCTTTAGCTAGTGCGGGTCATGGTTGAGTCGTTTTACTCAATGAGCTTAATTTAGCATATTACAACATAGGCTATTGTTCATAAACGGGAGGGGATTGTGATGGTGCTTGCTCGTGTTTTTTTGGCTCAACACCTGCCATGTTCTTGTGAAGCACTGACAGTATTTAGCTTTTTACCTGAGATTTTTAACTGAGTGCTATAAAGTGAAACATCACCTGATGTGTTCATAAATAATACAATAAAAAGTAGGCATTTATTGTATACTGTCTTCTAGATATCCATCTCCTGACCTTATACCTGAGTGACGCGCTTTTAGGACATTCTACGGTGCATCTTTGAAAAGTACCTGCAAGTACCTCTCTAACATTCATGCAGTGTTTTTTTGAATATACCGTGATACCGCAGAAGTGGAGTCATACTGCTGAAACAGCAGTCTTGTGTGAATATTGCTTGCTAATTATGTGACCGCCGAAGCATCCCTGAGAAAATGAAGGTTCTGCTACTGGCCTGTAGGGGGAACCCACACTCTCTTTAGGTGAACTTTCTCATTCTGAAATGGGGGGGGGGGGGGGGGGGGGGGGTAGTGTTCTCACCCTCTAGTCTGTGCTGTATGGCTGTAATTTTTGTTTGTTTGTTTATTATTTCTGATTCACAGCAGTAGCACCTTTCCAAAGCGCACAGTTCTGTTTCTCTCCCAGTCAGTAACTAATTTCACATGGCGTGTTCTTCATGGTAAATCACCCCGTTGGGATTAGCCTGCACTGGACGCCTTTCCATCTGGTGCTCCAAAAAAAGAGCACCCAATCTCAGAGCTGGGCTCAACTGGGCAAAATGTTTAACTCTCCGATGTTTTTATTGTAAATTACAGCAGTGTAAACGCATTATATGTAAACATAACATAGACACAGTGTAAATTTAGCATATTTAGCATTTGTTGAAAGCATTGTTTCCTAACCTGTGCTTCTGCTTTCAAGAGCTTGTTCCCCATTTCCCTCCTGTTGTGTGGAACCGGTTAGCTTTCTGGTGTGGACCTTTTTACAAACAGTACATCGTAGTCCACAGAATATTGCTGAAATTGCGAACATTTTATGTTGTATAATATGTGGAATACAGAAGGGAAATAATTTTTTGATTGAGCTGTTTATATTGAACTTGTTATTGTTTTTTTCCTGAGGAACCTGTAGCGTCATGAGAAAGGACGGCAGTGAGAAAAGGCCCCACCCGCAACCGTGGACACAGGTACCCTGTCACATGACTAACCTCTGTCACATGACTAACCAGTTAAGAGAAGAAAGAGCCTGGGAATTTCAGCTGCAGCACACAAATCACAACTGCCCATCAGTTTTTTTGTCTTTTTAAAAAAATTTGACCTTTAACCGTGAGAGAGACTGTGCTTTTAAAGTGTAGTTTTTTTCAGCGTGCATTTCAGCATGGATATTACCGTCATTGCTGAATAACCACATCAGAAGGAACACTCCTGAAATATTGCGGTGTCCAACGGATTCAGTTCTGTTTGCCAGACAGCATTAATGAAGAACGTATCAAAGTAAAAGGAGCATTTAAACCAATCTTGTTTGATACATATAAAAACAATTCCACTTAGTATTTGTTATCTGCATGCAGTGTAGATACTGTATTTTAAGGCATTTCTTTAGGAAAGCCAAATACAATAGAGAGAATGACCGCAAAATAATTACTGCGTGGGGTAAAATCCAGATTGTGAATTATTCAGGTGTACAGCGCAGAGAAGCCGATATTCATGAATATTTCATCTGGAATCAATCGGAAGTCATTTACGCTCCCTCTCGCCCAATCGTACATCTTCCAGACCTTTGAAGCCGTCTCACTCGTCTTCACACACTGACACACATCTCTAAATCTCTGACCTACATAAAGTCACCCACATTTTATGTGTCATAATGTTGTATTTTCATTATGAAGTCAGTTCTCTCGCAATTTTACCTCTCAATTATTTTTCTCAATGCAGGTACATGATCATTTTAGTCACAATAGCTGTTCGCAGAATATTGGTCCCTGCAACACTTTGGATCCAATTTTAGCTTTCCGTATTAGCCTTTCGTAGCAGGCAGTACTTGTGATGTTACCAACAGCATGACTCATTTAGCACTCATCCAAGGAGATGTACTGTATGTCCGAGTGGAACTTAACTGTACCCAATATAGTTATGTGACCCACATTAAGAAGCTTACATGGTACATTTTCATAATGTTTACTGCACCAAACCTGGACTCCTGGGGCCACATGTTTAAAACTGATTAAAAGCATGCGTAAAAAAACGCTCAGGGTGAATGTCGGAAATCTGTTTTAAAAACGTTTTGCATTTTCTACCTCTGCCTTTTGGTCATGGTGTCACCATTTCACACAAACTCCAAACATTGCGTACGTATGGTGTCCATCATGTGCAGAGGTACGCAGATTCTCACAGCACGTGTTATATTATACATCTGAATTTCTGTGTGGAAACTCGCTTAAGCAGCTTTCTGAGGGCATTTTTCTGCTCAGCACTCAGCAGTTTATACATGTGGCCCCTGTTCACATTGAAATTAAATATTACCTGCAATGTGCAGGTACTGTTCAAGTGTTTGAAGATGTAATTTTTTTATAAACTTGTTTTTACCTGTGTTCAGGTCACTTTTTAATCACTCTATTATTATTTAATCTTCTATTTGTATCTTTTTTACTTTTTACAAGTGTGATAGTCTATTGTTTCACTTTTTACATACATCAAATGTCTGTAAAGCCCCTTTGAATGCTTAAATAAATAAAAGCCTTGACAATTATCATCATAATTATTATTATGGTGAAATGTTTAATACACATACTTGCTTGTTGTCTCATCTGTATCAGATGTGATTTGCTATATTAGGAGATCATATCTCACCCAGATCATATCTCACTCAGTGTTACCTTGTGCCAATATTGTTTTCTACATGCTGTTTTGTTCCCTTTAGCAATGTGTCCCATGTGTGCTGTATCGTGGGGTTCAGTCTTCTCTGACAGTTCCCACAGGATGGTGGCCACTGGGACGTCTCACCACCTGCTCAAGATGGAACATTATGTCCTTGGCTTTTTTTTTTAAACATTAATTGTTTTTCTTGCGGCGAATGCGAGTCACTCGGATGAGACTCTAATCTGCTCGCTGCTCCCGTTATCTCTGTGCTGCGCATGGAGCTGCTGTTCACTGCTCCTGTTATCTCTGTGCTGCTCAGGGAGCCACTGCTTGCTGCTCCCGTTATCTTTGTGCTGCTCATGGAGCTGCTGCTCGCTGCTCCCATTATTTTTGTGCTGCTCGCTCCTCCCGATACTTCTGTGCTGCTAGCTCCTCCCGTTATCTCTGTGCTGATCATGGAGCTGCTGCTCATTCTTCCCATTATCTTCGTGCTGCTCTGGGAGCACCGTGGCAACGGTTGTCAGGCTGTGGTTGGTGCCCACTGGGATGTCTCATGTTTGGGGTTTGATCTAAACCTGAGCTGGTTGGACAGGTGTGATCTCAGCTCAAGCAGGTTGGAGAGGTATGATCTGAATGTGAGAAAGTGGAATAGGTATGGTCTCTTGAGCAGGCTGGATAGATATGAGCTGAACTTAAGTAGATTGAATAGGTGCATATTAAAAAAACATGTTACCCCAAGAACCACAGATCAGTATTTGACACTTGTTTTAACTAGGTTACACTGTACTGTAGACAGGTGCCATTGTATGCATCTGATGTAGTGAGAATAATTTTATCAACGCTTCTGGCTACAGGTGAGTGGAGTGTTAGTGTTGCTGGTAATGATAAGCTGGGCCTTTGTTTTAGCCTGAATTCTTTAAAACAATTTTACAGTTGATGTTGGATAAATTGCTTCCCCTGAGAGTGTACAGTCTACTAAAAAGGATTGAGTGATGACAGAGAGTGATGATGGCATTTGTGCCTGGAGAGTGGTGATTATGTCACAGAACTGTTGCTAGATTGTGGTGATGATGTCACAGAGCTGTTGCTTGGCTGTGGTGATGTCATAGAGCTGTAGCTGGAGAGTAATAATAATGTCACAGAGGTCTGGTTGGGGAGTTGTGATGGTGTCACAGAGCTCTTGTTGGGGTGAGGTGATGTCACAGAGCTATTGCTGAGCTGTGTTGATGATGTCACAGAGCTGTAGCTATGGAGTAATGATGAGGTCACAGAGGTGTGGCTGGGGAGTGATTATGATTTCACAAAGGTTCAACAGATTAACCTCCACTTTGTCTGTGTGTATGTTTGCCTTTGATAGTTATATTAAGCACACGCAGTTTACTCTACCAAATGCACAATATTTCTTGTAGTTTTTCTTTCACTTGGCATCATGCCAAAAGGCTCAGCCTGCATCAGAAGAAAAAAAATGGATTGAGCAGAGGAACCACAAATTGGTCCAAGTTGATCCCTTTATGGTTGTAAGTTTGGATGTAGAGCTTGTAAAAGTAAAACCACAAACCACGTCCCTGTTCAAAGAGGGATATCCCAGCGCTGTACACAATGTACTGCACATCTAAATTATTTATCTTCACGCTTCGTGAGCCTGGGAAACGCAGTACACCAGGGACTGATGCTACTTGGAGCAATTTATTAGCGCAGTTTGCCGCATGCGCACAGTCTACATGCGCACCGAACCCAAAGCCAGGCTCCATAAAACACGCAGTCATCTGCGCTTTTCTTTCATGACATGCTTCTTTAATGCAAGAAGGGAAAGGCGCTTATGGGAAGTAAAAATGGCACCGCGGCAGAAGCCTTTGAAGTCTTCGTCCTGTCAGAAAGGAAAGTCAAGAAACGAGAGACAAGTGCACTCAGAAGCCATGGGGGACCTGGATTAGACGGGCTTTACCAGAAATTCACTTTCCATCGGCTAGTAATGAAAGAGATGAGAAAAGGGACAGGTTGTCCTCCGGGCGCCGATGCCATGTTTTAACAATTTTAGAGTACACATTATACACAGGGCTCTTCTGCCTATCACTAGAATTGCTTCATTCTCACCAGAGGGTTGTTCCCTTTAAAGTTATCAGTAATTTTACTCTGACTCTTATAATGAAAAGCACCTCTGCATGTCCTGAATCTCCAAAATAAAACATACCAGCACTGGATGACCCCTGGAGAGCTTTTCCTTAAATTAGGGGTGCACAATGAGGAGCTTATCTGTTTTGGGGACTTAATCATTTAATTAATCCAGTCTTTTTCTTTTTAATCTGCCAAGCGCTGAGCTATACACCTGTGGACTGCACAAGGCTTGTACAGCTGTTTAGAAAAGCCAGCATGCAGAACCAGTGCCGCACCACCGCAGGTCCTTTTTTACTGCATATACCAGGGATACGCAAATCCGGCCCTCCAGGTCAGTGTAGTGCTGCTGCTTTTTTTTGTGCCTGATAGTTAATTGATCAATGAATGCCACTGATTGGCCAAAAACTTAACTCACCTGGTGTCCCAGGTTTTAATCAGTCCTGAATTACAGGGGAAGAATGAAAACCAGCACTATGGGCCTCAAGGGCCACATCTGAGTATCCCTGGTTTACGCATTTAGCGAAAAAGAGTGTTTTTTTTTCTTCATTTAATAATGAAAAACTGCAGGAAATAAAATAAAAACATGAATGGTGAGTGAGGAGCTTTCTGACAGTACTATCGTCGGCAAAAAGGATTTGCGCTCGCTGAATAATATGTTCTTATGTTAAATAGAGTGCCTTTGTGCAGTGCAGCTTTTGACAGAACAGACCAAAAAGAAGACTGAGGATTTAGCTGAGCCTATATAGTTTATCCAGCACCGTGCTTTCTGTACAAGTATAAGGCACTGTGTCAAAAAAATGACCAACTGAAGTTTGGAACGGTAGAGTTTCTTACGGTAGAATATAAGTTTCGGAGTTTCTTATGGTAGAATATAAAATCTCAGCATTTAAAGTTATAAATCATCACTGACAGAGTTTAGTTGAGGCCAGCAGGCACCTCAAATACTCTGTTAGAGTTAAAGCTACTCAGAGTAGATTTTACACTGAATATGTCCTGTGTGGATTCAGTGTAGTGCACAGTTAGGAGATATACGAGGCCTGAGAGTTGGAAATGGGCACACCCTTCTGATGTGAACACTTTCTTCTGTTATGTGCCTTGCTTCTCACTGTGTGATAATCAAAGCTTTGTTCTCGCAGATTTTATCGTGGACAATAAATGAGTGGAATTTGAACGACACCGCAGAATCCAGAGACACTTTGATATCCGTCATTATCTGTGTCCCAGGGCTACATGGGTATAAGTATCTCTCAAAGGTCTATCATTCTTTTTTTTTGTTTTTGGCTGTTAAGCTCCACAAAAATATAGTATTCACACTGTACTTGGCACCGGAATTAGAATTTGCATGGATACAGAGTGCTGGTTTGTCTGCATGACATTGATAAATTATATTTTTAGAGCATTTCTCAGTATTTTATTTAAGTGTATGCTGCTATGCTTGAAAAGTTATTTTATTGTGTGAACTCATTTTATTCACTGTTCTTATTTTGTATGCAGGAGTGCTAACGGAAATATATATCTGCACTGCAGTTTATGGGTTGATTATTGAATGGAATACATAATCCTCAATAATCTTTTCCTAAACTATGATTAAGAAAACCCGGCATGTTTGCACTGTGGTTTTTTTTAGGTTTTTTTAAAGCCATTATTGGGAAATGAATCTACAGGAGCTCCCAGAGAGGCACAACCATCGCTGTAAGTGTCTGGAAAATTGGTCTATCAATACCAATCACCTGTAGCGTGGCGACATTTAATTTGTATTTCCGATTTCATTGCGCATGGTTCTCGCCCTTCCTAAAACTGAACGCAGTGCAAATGTTAGATGTGCCAGTAGGGGGCAGACTTCCCTCTGGACCTGTACTGGAACAAGGGACACTGTGTTGCAGGTGGTGCAGTTTTTTTTAGATGAGGCTTTAAACTGAGATCATGGCTCACATGATTGCTTTCCATGGACGTGTAATGGACAAACAATATGAAATCATTTTACAAGACCAGGTGCACCCTATGGTGCAAACACTGTTCCCTCATGATGTCCCCATATTCCAACATGATAATGACCCCATACACACTGCTAAAAACATTAAAGAATGGTTCCAAAAACGCAGAGGCGCAGGAGAAAATTTTGAAATGGGGGGACCAAACTGTGAGCAAAAGGTCTCAACTTTTAGGCTTATACAACTATTGATGAGGCCTTTCGTGTAATTTGGGCTAATGGTTTAACACTCTAAAAGTCATGATGGGATACTGGCTTTTTATGAAGCCATGGACAAACAAGAGTCAACACTGGTCAACATAGGCCTACATGATCAACACTGGTCAACATACATGATCAAACTGCAAGTGCAAAACTATATGAAACTGGGAGGGGACATATCCCCCCGCTCCCCCCCACCATCTGCGCCCCTGCAAGAATGTGAGGATGATGTCAAATGCCTCCCATAGCCTGCACAATCACCAGATCTAAACATAATTGAACCTTTATGAGAAGTTCTGGAGCGCAGAATGCGGACTAGATTTCCACCTCCTTCATCCCTTTATTGTACATAGTCCCCCCATTTTCGGGCATTACAAATATTGGACAGTTTAACATAATCTAACAAGTAATCATTTTTTATATTTGGTCGCATATCCTTTACATGCCATGACTTCCTGATGTCTGTGACCCAACAATATAAAAAAACTCTTGATATCTTATTTTCTGGTACTCCTGCAAGCGATACTATAACCTCTCTGCATTTGAATGGATCTTTATGGGAATTGGGAGCTGGAACTATTTAGCTGTAAATTACACTGGAACATATGGAACACATGGTTGGCTAAATGGCTTTGAGTCATCAAGGATCTGACGTATCCTTAAAGCTTCACTCTGTTGCCAGATATGCCGTAGATATAGATGGATAACTTGAAGGGTTTCTTCTCCTGACTTATTTTTCCATAGAGTTCAATAGAAAACTTTGTCAGGAGAAACAACCCTTAAAGTGATCCATCCATATCTACTACATATCTGGCAGCAGAGTGATGGTTTGTGGCTCGTTTGATACCTCAGACCCTTGATGACTTACAGCCATTTCGCCAACCATGTATTCCATACTGTTCCAGCATAATTTACAGCTAAATCTAGTCCCACCCCCAATTCCCATAGAGATCCATTCAAATGCAGAGAAGTTATAGTATCACTTGTAGGAGTACCAGAAAATAAGATATTGAGTCTTTTGATAAATTTGGGTCACAAACATCAGGAAGTCATGGCATGCAAAGGACATGCAACCAAATATTTAAAAAATAATACTTTATTCTACATTATGTTAAACTGTCCAATATTTTTTGATGCCCGAAAATGGTGGGGACTCTATTAAAGCTGAAAGTCTCCATTTTAACCTCATAGTCACTGTTCCATTTCAAATCCAATGTGCTGGAGTACAGAGCCAAAATATCAAAAATTGTGTCACTGTCCAAATACATACAGACTGCACCGTATATAAATTCCCAAATCTATATACAGATGAACCTCGATCCAACGGACACAATCCGCTAGAGTGAATATCTGGTCCGAACGTTTAAAACTCCCGGGTGAAGCGAACCGAGACCGCTACTTGAGTAAGCGTCCGCTTGGCGGCGCGCACGTGTTGTTTACAAGCGTACAAGCGTCGGTTTGCCTGGTTGTTGTGCGCTACATATCTCTTGTTATAGTGATATTTTGCAGTGTCGCACCCGGAAAATTTCGTCGCTGCAACGGACAAACGGCTTTAACGGACAACTGCTCCCCCCTATTAGTCCGTTGGATCGAGGTTCATCTGTATAGTCATTGCATAGCAGGTCTGGCCAGGGACCCCCTACAGTACCTTCAAGGACCCCCAGGGGTCCACGGACCCCCTGTTGAAAACTCAGGTAAATGTTTTAAAAACCTGTATAGGGGCCTCTCAGGGACCAGTGTGTATCAAGACGGCTGTATTTTTATTAAATTCCAGGGTGTTTTTGGAGACGAGAAAGATGGTTCCACCCAAGTGAAACCCATCCACAGAGCATCTGCCATAGCAATACAAATTAACTGAGGAGCTTCCGGCGTCTCAAACAGCTTTTAGCCAGAGGTTGTTGCCCTGTTTTAAGGGCCGCCTTATACGCTTTGCAGTGGATTTCTGTGAGCGTGCACATTTTCTGTGCAGTTTATACCCTTGAAGATTAATAGAGGCATTAACGATCTATTGGTTTTGGTTTAATGGTATCTGTTGTATTCTTGCACATTTTTCTATAATGCGAACCATCAGGATGTGGCTTTAGCAGTGTTGTATCTGTATTGGAATTGTTTTTCTTGGCTTCTGCCAGTCCCACCCGAGGGCTTTCTACACCGAACAAGGGGTCAGTATACCAGGGTCTGCACCTTCCATGTTTCCTTGCCTCCATTTTTTTCAATGCAAAATAAAGATGCGATGACCCATGTGACCACTTTCCAGTTCAGTTGCATTAGGTGCAGTTCTTGTCCATGACGGTAAATTTCTGTTGTGTGTGCACATTTGATTTAAAATGGCTCTATATTGACACATATTTCCAATGCCACTTTAGAGGGAGATAGTGTCATTTTTTGAATGTTATTTTAGCTCTTGGTTCAGATAATACCAGGGTTTGGGGCAGTGTTTGTTGTCTGAAATGATCTGAAAGACAATGAAGCTCCACTCTCATAAAATAATGAACGGCATGTTTTTTTGCTTGAACTTGCAACTAGCAATTTCGCTGGTGGCAGGAACATACGTTGAATGCAGATATCTACAGACATGACAGCACTGTAAATATACTTGCTCAGACTGCCTAGGGGCCAGATCCGGCTCTATTCATCAATTATACTGAGCACATTGTTAAAAACTGCACATTTTCTATATCAGCAGAGATGCAGGCATCCTCCCCTTAATAAAAATGTGGGAAAATGGGATTATAAATTGGCGTCTCATATTTCACATCCTTATTTCGGGTTTGTGGCTTGGTCAGTCACAGGCTTGTTAATTAGCTTAAAGGTCAAGCATGACCCGGCAGTGTAACCTAAAGGTTGCAGGTTCGATTCCCTGGCTGGACATTGCTGTTGTACCCTTGAGCAAAGGTACTTAACCTGCAATGCCTCAGTAAATATCCAGCTGTATAAATGGATACTGTTGCAAAAGTTGCTCTGGATAAGAGCATCTGCTAAATGACAATAATGACCCAGTGAATTCAAATGTAGGGGCGCGGCATTAGTTCAGCTCACCTCACAGCTTCTAGGTCCTGGTCCAACGAGCAGTCTGTCTGAAGCCCAAACATGTATAAGGAGATTATTCCATAAGAGCTGTGTAGGGGAAGCTCCCTATTGTGACTTCAGTTATTCTTGGACCTTCCAAACAGCCAGCGCCTTATAAATGGAGTCAGACCACTGAAAGCCTTTTACGCTAGAAGAACCTTGCAGCCAGTTCTAAAATGAACAGGCACTCAGTTAGACTGTTATGTTCACATTTCTTAGTTCTTCTAGATTAATATGGAAAAGCTAATGAATGGCCATATATCAGTCCTCTTCATCAGCCTGGTGAAAATTGTTAATTCAGCTTCCGTTTTGCCTATTTCCATAAATATCTGGATTTATTTTCTGAAAGCTAATACAATGGCGATGGCCAAATGAATGTGGAAAAACCATGCTGCACAATCTCCCCTAAAACGATACGTAAACATCTCTATTATACTGTATGTGCTTGGGTTTTTTTTTTTTTTTTGATGGGGAAGGTGTGGGTTGTTCTCTAATGGTCATCGTGTAGTGGGTAACCGCGGGTATGTTTTCGCCCTGTCTCAGTGCATTAACCTCAGAGTCAGGCGAAAGCGGGGCTTGAGAAAGGGGGTGTGGCCACAGCAGTACCAGCTAATGAGGGTGGAGTTCCTCTCCCATTGGATGCTCATTACTGCCAGTAGATAGCAGGCAGCCTCCACCCCGTTTCTTTCAGATCAGTTTAACACTCAACCTCCTCTAGCTTGGAGTAAATGCATCTGAGATCAGTAGTACAGTGCTGGGCTGTCTGGTCTGAGGTCACCTTCTCCACACAGCTCTTAGTCTAGGCTCTGGTGTGTTCATATTCACATCATATTGGAGTTTCAGAACCTTCCGACTGGGGAAAAAATCAACCTCTGAGTTGTAATTCTAAGTAGGATATTGGGGAACTTTCAGATGGTCCCGGTTTCTCTGACCTGGCGGTAAGAACACGGAAGTATGTTAATGCAGCAAGAAAAATGGCTTCCACGACTATGAAGTTGGCAACCTTTCAGGGTAACAAGATTATAATGTAATTGTATCATTTGTATTTAACAGGGTGCGTTATCGCCATCTTGAATTTCCCAACAAGTGTGCAAAGTGAGAACACTTCCAAGTCGGAGCAATGGGAAGTCACTTTTCGTGAACACAGCATATTCTCTCCTTGCTGGTCTCCATAGCTACACAACTTGGCTACAACTTTCTGAAGCAATTTAATGTCAAAACCTTCCTCATCTCTCTCCACTAGCTGCCTGTAACTGCTTACATTAAGTTAAGACCTTGCTACTTGCTTACATGGCAGTTAATGGAACAGCTCCAGCATAACTCCAACCTTCAAATTTACGTGCAAACCAGATCTTGATTTATATCTAAAAAATAAACCAAGGCTTCTCACAGGACCAATCACGACGGACTTCAGATTTTTGTCTTGGACCGAATCCTTTCTCTGCTAGCTTTTATGTCACCCAATCACAATGGTTTCTGCTTACTCAATCACAGTGGCTAATTCAGCTCACCTAATCCCAATGGTTTAAACTCATCCAGTCACAATGGATTCAGCTCACCCAATCAGAATGTTTTCAGTTTCAGCTCACCCAATCACAATGGGTTTCAGTTTCAGGTTTTCATGCCAACCAGCCTCATGGCGTGATACTTCTCCCACTTTGTGCTGCTGTGTTGGACGCCGCTGTGAATCGACTTGTGGCGAGAATCCAGGCATCGCTGAAGCCCCATGTGCTGGTGATAATTAGCCCTTCAGCTGGCATATGCTGGGCATGAAGACAGAGCCGCCTTCAACTGCACCCTGTAGTTAACAATTTGGCACAAGCTTCCTTCAGCGAAATATAATTTTACATTTTGAAGCGGAGTCAAACCATGCAGAGTGTTGAGTGATGAGGCTTCTAAAGAGGCTTCAAAGTACTTATGTTGTGAAAATGTTAGGTAAAGTATGCAGTCAATTCGGTGTAACTGTTTCAAAGTTATTATTGCATACTTTGTGACTGTGTCATGACATTGCTGTAATGTGCAGTCATGACTGGTTATGACAGGGGTTATGTAATGTTTATGACAGTATTATGTAGGTTTTTGTGGCTTATTTGTTTTCATTTGCAGTCTCACCCAATTAAAGCAGGACAAATGTTTTTATGCTTTTCACTCAATTTGTTTACTTGTTGAGCATCAAACAAAGAAAAACCGAGCGCATTTGTCCGCGTGTAACAATAACAGAAAAAGAAAAGGAGATTTGAGGAGTGAGCTATCACCTTGGGATGAAATAGGCTCCTTCGCTGGCCTACGTGCAGGGACTGAAATTGTGTTCTTTTAAAGAAGAACCACACGTTTGGTAGTCTTTCCCCAAAATACATTACAGGTTTTCTTTGTTTTTTAAATTATTTATTCTGTTTAGGGTTTTTCTGGGTAGTATTTTTTTATCACTATGGCAACCACTGCAAAATTTGTGAACTGCGCTGGATAAAAGTCCCCTGTTTCATATCTTCATTTAGAAACAATGCAGCACGCTCTCCCCTTGCACTCTAACCAAAATCTCTGAAGGGGTAGTTTGAGTCACATTTTTTCCCTTTTTTATTAGAACACATTAGCATTCCCTCCTACAAGCAAGTGGGAGGTAGAATTGATTTGTGCATGAACCATGTCAAAGGCAAATTTCCACTCAATGGTGTCTACGTAGCCGTGAGCTACTGCCCTACACATCTGAAATGCAAACCTCAACGGTCTAGTCAGAAGGCTATCTCTGCATTAGATGACCTCATATAATGGAGAAAATGTGTCTTTCTCCTCTTTTGTGGCTCTGCGTCTGTTTATTTGACTGACAGCGTTCCCAAGGCTACCTTTGCGCAGAAAGGTGCTCATTAGTGTTTTTTTGGACGTGTTCCCTTAGAAATTAGAAGCTGTGTGGAGAGAGAAGGGACGGATGACAGCAGGAAATTATCTTTTTTTCCAGAGTTGCGACTCATTCTGAAAGCGCACGCCGCTTCAGGGGTGAAGCTTGTTACTTTGAGTTCATTTTTCTGTTCATGTCTTCCTAGTTCCCAGAGATCCGTTCACCTGCTCTCTATGATGAAACAAAACAATGTGCAACAAATCCATCTCTTTTCTGCTTGCAGTACTTTCAGATTTAGAACATTTGTTCAAATGGGTGTTGCTGTTTTTCGCATGCTTTTCCCTCCTTAATCTCCCAATGTAGAATTAACAATTGTGTTCTCTAACCCCACTTTATTTACATTTAGCAGGCACTTTGATCCAGAGTGACTTGCACAGCTTGCATTCTTGTACATACAATCCATTTAAACAGCAATTCAAGGTAACGTACCTTGCTCAAGGGTACAATGTCAGTACCCCACCTGGGAATCGAACCTGTAAACTGTAAAAGCTCAGTTCCATAGCCGCTCATTTCTGTAATCTGCATTATCATTCATTCGGGAGAGTGCAGACAAGCTCACCTTCTGCTACGAAACTTTTCTTTCTGTTCTTTCATTCCTTTTTCTCCCTGTTATTGGTCCTCCCGGTTGTGAGCTGACTTGCTCTGATTCCCCCACCTTTGCGTTTGAATCTCCGAACCATTTAAAAACCCATTACAGAAACACAGTGCGGCTTCACACTGGAAAAGCTGAGCTTGCCCCTGACTGGAGGATGCTTTATTTGCTGGTTGAGTAAGCAGATTATTGGTGCACGATTGACCAGCGCTGGTGGGCGATGAGATACGGGTAGCCCATCCGAATGAATCCCTACCTCCCCTGGCAATGCAGCAGCCAATCACGCGTCATATTGGCATGGTCTGGGTCCGATACCGCTAAGTGCAGCAGGACCTTAACAGGATGAACCCCCCCCGGCAGCCTCTTTTTTTGTATATTTCAAAACTTTCTTTGAATCACCATTCTCACACCATAGAGTGTGTGAATCACCATTCACACACCACAGAGTGTGTGAATCACCATTCTCACACCATAGAGTGTGCGGATCACCATCCTAACACCACAGAGTGTGTGGATCACCATTCTCACACCACAGTTGCTGCATTTGTTTATTTATTTACAACTAGGAATCTCGATAACCGTGTCGTTCCATGTCGGAAACTAGTGATCGGGAAATCAACCCCGACCTCACGACTTGGTAGCACTTGACGTCACGTCATCATGGCAGCTCACATGCCGACCCACATTGTGAACGATAAACAAACATTACTTTTAGATGATGCTTTTGAATCAGCCAACATACCGATGCAGAATGATAAAAATTCTGTATTGGTACAACAACAGTTCAAAGTTAAACATTATTGTTGGAGTTGTTAGTGTTTTGGCTATGTTTGCTATTTCTGCTTTCCTCAAGGTCTTCAATATGGGTAAAATATCTTGCTGCATTTGTCACGTCCCGTGCCTATGTCCCAATTTTCTATTTATATGTATTTTCTGTCTTGGTAGTACGTCCTGTGTTTTTCCTTTTTCTCTCCATTTTGTGTCTCCACTTCCCCGCACCTGAATTGTGTTTTTGTCACCTGTTCCTCGTTGTCTCGTTAGTAACCTGGCATATAGTCTCCCCTGTTTTTTTGTTTTGTGCCAGATTGTCTTGTGCCCTGCCTTGTGCTTGTCATATTACCTTCCAGCGGTTTTGTTGTTTCCTGTCTGTTCCCGACCTGCTCCTCGACCCTGTGTTCAGTCCTGTGTACCCGTCCAGTTCGTCTTCTCCTGCCGGTCTAGCCTGCTCATGCCCAGCCCAGCTTCTGTTCTCTTGCCTGCCTTGCCTGTTCCCATCCAGCCCTGCTTCTGTTCAGCCCTACTCCAGCCCTGTGTTATGTTGCCCAACCCTGCTCCAGCCTGCCCGTACCTGACCTCCTGCCTGCTACCCTCTGTGGGCATACTTGTAAATAAAGTCTCCTGCATAGAGTTCAACCAGCCATCTGTTTCTGAGTCCTGCATTTGGGTTCTATCCAGTATATCACTGTAACAGCATTGTTGTTTTGGTGCTCATGATTCATGAGCAAAGCCAAAACTTTTTTGCAGCGGGTGTCCATGACGCCAAGTCCCCAGTTGTGCAGCTCGAACACACTGATGTCGGTAATGACGCGGTGACCACGCGTTTACCACCTCCGATATCCGACCTCATGCCATAAACGAATGCGGGGAGGGTGTGGATGCCGTTTCTGTCTTGTTCACGCTCAGTGAGAATAGATGCTCACTGTGGCCTTTTGTAATGACTTTGAGCTTTCGGGGGGTGGGGGGGTGGGCGGAGTCAGATGAGACGTGACACATACCTTACAAAACCTGAAAAGCACAGAAGCCTTTTTAATTTGGCTGCTTCTTCCACCAGCGAGCATTCCCTTTCAAAGAACACAATTTCAGTCCCTGCACGTAGGCCAGCGAAGGAGCCTATTTCTTCCCAAAGTGATAGCTCACTCCTCAAATCTCCATTTCTTTCTCTGTTGTTACACGCGGACAAATGCGCTCGGTTTTTCTTTGTTTGATGCTCAACAAGTAAACAAATTGAGTGAAAAGCATAAAAACATTTGTCCTGCTTTAATTGGGTGAGACTGCAAATGAAAACAAATAAATTCCCAAATGAGGATGTGCAGTAATTGTTTCGCTTCTGTATGCTTTTTGCCACACAAATAAAAGTGCAATTTATTCTGAACTGATATGATTTTTCATTGTACAGTACAATGTATTGCTCAGATATCCCAATGTTTTCTCACTAATGTTATCGGTTTATCTGTGTAAAGATAGCTCTGTGTCTAGTGGTACCTTCTTTTGTAATGATTCATTTGTAATAGTAAATATATTGTTTATAAATGGGCCTTATATGGCTTATTGGTGATACTGCATTTATGAGACTAAATGGTAAATGGACTGCATTTATATAGCGCCTTTATCCAAAGCGCTTTACAATGGCCTCTCACTCACCCGTTCACACACACATTCACACACCAATGGCAGCAGCTGCCATGCAAGGTGCTAGCCTGCTCATTGGGAGCAATTTGGGTTCAGTGTCTTGCCCAAGGACACTTCGACATGTGGACAGGAGGAGCCGGGGATCGAACCGCCAACCCTGCGATCAGCGGACGACCGGCTCTACCTCCTGAGCCACAGCCGCCCCGACTAACACTGATGTTGTCTACATTCTGTACATCACTCTGTGTGATGCATTACGTAATGGAGAAACAGACACGCACACACGCACACACATGTTTCTTAATATCAGTGGAACATTTACTACCTACTAAGGTCATTCACAAAATGTATCACAAAATATCAAATAACCAAGGATGGGCTGAGGGGTAGATGCAGAGGAGTTTTTTCTGAATTCTGCTGACCTTTTAAAGCCAGCTTGAAAGAGATGGAAGGAAGTCGATATTTTTACATGACTTTTGGCTTGAAAAAGTAAAAGACCATTTTATATGTAATTATTTCAATAGAAGGAACATATTGGATTTCACTTCATCTACCAAGCAAATGTTGCCAATCCAAAGAATTCATTCTGCATTGAGAGATGGCCTTTCACTTTATAATTTAAATGGGAACAAAGCAACGTTAGAATAACTCTTGTAATTTAGCTTTTTGAGACGTTCCTATTCAAATCTGAGCCTCTTGGGTGTTACACCGTATGAATGTGACATGAGTTGCAGCACCAGTGACGATCATGGCCTGTGCCTCACAGCAACTTTTTGTTTGAAAAACTTTTCAAGGCAATCATGGGGACAGTGATGGGGATGCCAGCAGAGATTAGTCGGCCCTGACACGTGCATCTCCAGCCCTGGCGGAGGGGGGGGTTCAGGTTGCTGTTGTTACTCAGTGCTTTATTGTTCAATTATAGCAGCTGATTACTCAACTCTTCTGATTTATTGAGTCTGAATTGGTTGTTATTTTTAGGTGAAAGCTAAAAGCAGCAGAGCCCCCCCACCCCCCTCCCCCTACAGGACCAGTGTTGTGAGCCGCTGCCCTAATGCATGAAGTGAATAAAGCACAGAGAAGGACGGTGCAATCTAAACCACAACCTGGATCTGCAGGGCCGGTGCATCTCCTGGAGTCTCTGTGTGCTCATAGGTCACCTCCTAGTCCAATCAGGTGAGGCAGTGTGTTGAGTCTTAGCAACAAGCCGATTTCCGGGCCGCTTCCATTGTGTCTCCCATGCGCTGCATAGCGGAGAGGATAAAAATGTCTGGATTTCTGATCCGTTATTTAGCCGTCACTTAGTCAAACCGCAGATATCATGGACGAACCAGATGCTGAGCTCCATATTGTTAAAATAAAAAAGTTCTGTTTCACTTCCGCTGAAGCTAAAACATTCTAATCCAATGCATCATCTGAAAGTTCTTAAAAGGAGAGTGAGTGACCAAGTGCAGCGCAGTCTCAGTGAACCTGCAGTAGTCAAGAAAAATGGCAGATGGAAGGAAATGTTGGTGCTGACCAACTGATTAGTCTATAATATGGATATTCAAATCTGGACCTCGAATACAAGTCTGGCCCTGGCTTTCTTTCTCCCAGGTAATTAACTGAACAATTAGTGCTAGTGATTGGCCAGACTGTCTTCACACCTGACTCCCTGGTAAAGGGAGGATGGAAAACCAGCAGGTCTCAGACCTCGAGGACCGTGATTTGAATACCAGGGGTTTATAATGTCTTGGTTACACTACGTGCTGATTGGCCCTTTTGATATTTAAGTGCTCGAGTCACCCATATCAAGGGTCTCCCATTCACTGCTTTCCTGTCTCTGTGAAATTCACCATTGTTTTTGTCCCTTTTGATTTCTGGCAGGAGGAACAAATAATGAGATCATTTTTCAGGCGAGCCTTTGTGATTTACACTGCAAACGAGGGCCAAACTCCCTCATTCAGTGTGTGCTGTAATTATTTTCTATCTATCTATCTGTCTATCTATCTATCTATCTATTTTTTGTTTTACCAGGAGAGTCTCATGTATGAGTGATGTACACTTTTATTCAAATCCAACAGCTCATATTCCTCAGGGTGACATTTAAAATAGACATGTACAGCTCAGTTGCATTTGTGACCTGCTCTATTACGAGTGTTTGGGGTATTAAATGGGGAGTTTACGAGGAGAACATCTGTTTCTGTCACCTGATCGATCAGGCCTAAAATGTTTGTAATTTTTGGGATTTGAAATAACGGGAAGAAAAGATCCCACAGAATCCCATCACATAAAGTCTCTCTGTTTACGTCAAGCTTCTGTAGACGGTTTTCTCTAGCTGTTCCCTATAGTACAGTTCTCTCTAGCTGTTCCCTCTAGTACAGTTTTCTCTAGCTGTTCCCTCTAGTACAGTTCTTTCTAGCTGTTCCCTATAGTACAGTTCTCTCTAGCTGTTCCCTCTAGTACAGTTCTCTCTAGCTGTTCCCTATAGTACAGTTCTCTCTAGCTGTTCCCTCTAGTACAGTTCTCTCTAGCTGTTCCCTCTAGTACAGTTCTCTCTAGCTGTTCCCTCTAGTACAGTTTTCTCTAGCTGTTCCCTCTAGTACAGTTCTCTCTAGCTGTTTCCTCTAGTACAGTTCTCTCTAGCTGTTCCCTCTAGTACAGTTCTCTCTAGCTGTTTCCTCTAGTACAGTTCTCTCTAGCTGTTCCCACACAAAAAAACATGCACGCACACACTTTTTCGTCTCAAAGATGTGAGCACTCAGACGTAGAGCAGTTGAAAACGAGTCATCTGTTAGAAAATAATTTGTCTATTTCAGTCTAATGGCCCAATTAACCTTATAAGAGGAACACGACCATTATATACTGATTGCAGTGGTTAGGGTTTATTTTTCGATCAGCGTATCATCACAGTTGAAAACGAGTCATGGTGAATCTGAAGCGTGTATAATCCAATGGCGGCCAGCTGAGGTTCTGCGGCGACCCGGTAACCAAGTAACCTTGCACAAACTGGCATGTAAAAATGCTTGTGTGGGGTGAATTTGTCGATTGGAATGAATGTCATCAACAGTAGAATATTAAAAGGTTTTTAAAAACCACCAGGCAGGGTTTACATAAGATATTTCAGTCTAATGGCCCAATTAACCTTATAAGAGGAACACGGCCATTATACACTGATTGTAGCGGTTAGGATTTATTTTTCGATCACCGTATCATCATGCAGTACCAGACAATACAAAAGTTATACGGCATCTCTTAAAGCACCCAACTACTGAAACATGAATTATCACCACAGTATGTTCAGCATTCTAGCATCTGTCTGAATATTTACGCTCTTAAAAATCCATCAAATTCTTGCGATCAAGCCGGGATGGAACCTAAATCAGAAACATCACTGGCAGTCCAGCACCAGGATTGCCTATGATTGCTATAAAGCATAAAAATACTTTCTATAAAGCATTAGAAAAAACAAAAGTTTTTGAATCCTTCTGACATTACTTTCAGTCCGACTCTGTGCCTCTCTAACAGTAATGCTGATTTACATTTGCTCTGTATATTAGACATGCATAGCATTTCTCAAATTGGATTATAGAGAACAGGTCATTATTAATATTAGATAAGCTTTTTGCTCAACCGAAATAATATCACATCCTTTCAACAGTACAGTAAACATTTTCAGTTGAAGAAATGCCTCAATAATTATTTTCCTCCTCCAAGACTCCTACAAGTCACGAATACTTTCAAGCACTGGCACAAACCTATAAAAGTGACTTGTGGTAAAAACCCAATTATCATTCCTTAGAATCAGCATGCAGCATCTCTCTTGGATTTCCAGGCCTTGTGTGCAATACTAATGTGATGCTGACTTGTGTTGTGTTTGACAAGCAAATACTTGAAAACCACAACCATAAGTAACAGCCATGACCCCTGTCTGCTTAGAAACTAAACTATTTTAGTGTTGGATGTTTTCTGAGAAGTTGAAGTATAGTAGGAGAATCTTTAGCATCACATTACATTACAGGTATTTAGCAGAGGCTTTTAAAAAACTTGTAGAAAACTTTTTTTTCTTGCATCAATTTATACAGCTGGATATGTACTGAAGTCATTCAGGTAAAGTACCTTGCGTAAGGGTACAGCAGCAGTGTCCTATCCGGGATTGAACTGGCAATCTTTAGGTCACAAGCCCAGCTCCCTAACCACAGACTCCTCCTGCATGCTTATGCTTGCTTATATGATATTTTTTATTTGATAAAGCGACACAGGGAATGTGTTTCAGCTACTTTTTCCTCAACAGCTGTTTTGTTTACAGATGGACAGACGGACGGATGGGGGTGGGGAGAGAACGGCAGCACAACAGAAGTTTTGATGAAGTCCTTTATAGCTCTAAACCTGTTTGGTGTGTTGACCGGTTTAGCCTGGGGTTGACTGTTGTTGTTTTATTCTGGGTGGCAGCTGACAGCTTCCCCTTGAGGCCCTCGGATGGATTGCCGGGACGTTTCTCTCCGCCGTTCGCCTCAGACAGACGGGCACGTTTATTACAGCCATCACTCTCCTCTCTGATAGCACGCCAATCCCGTGGCTCGCCCATTTTAAAGCACTAAAAGCCTGTCCTTCAATCCCAATGCCCCGCGGGATGAGAAACCGCACCGTCCGTGAAGAAAGGGCTTAGGAGTGCCGTCCATCCACTGCGTCTGGACAGACGGGGAGGCTGCGGGGCTATTCTAGCGACCCGGGCGGCGTCCAGGGAAACGGCACAAGCACTGAACCCATCCGCAAACATACAGTAAATCAGCCTCAGTAAATGCTGAAATCATATAAGCAGTGGATCTTTTTTTTCTTTTTTTGATCGCATCTTGAGACCAGCGCCCAGTTCAAGGAAAGCCTACTAGTGCCGCCAGCTTTACAGTGTAAAACCAACACTGATAGAGTTATCTTACCTCTTAACAGAGTACATTTTCATCCATTGCGTGAACTCGCATAAAATCTGTTATTCAGTTATTCATGGATAAATCAGTTGATTTAACACTGGGAATTTTCCAGCGCACTCTAAAGTTGAACACAAGTCAGCCCTCCCTCCAGGGGGCGCTACAAAGGAGGAGGATTGCAGGGAGGATGCTTGAGCCAGGTGGGTCTGAAGACAGTCTCTATACTTTTGTTTGCTGGTTCCCTGTTTCATTAAGAAAAGAAAGGAGGCATCCTGAATAATTTTCCACCTCCCATATAAGTTAACTGAATTTTCTGGGAGACCCATCCTGTGAATTACCATCATTTTCTGCCCATCTTCTTGTTAGCACTTAGCACTGCAGAACATTTACTGGAGCCCAAATGGCTGATTCATTATAGTGCAAATAAAGCCAAAGGATGCTTTTAAAAGCTGAAGTGATACTCCAGTTGCATTTAAAAACCTAATTTTGAAAATGACCAGCTAGCTCAATTAACATTTGAAAACCAAAAAGCTACACTGTTTTATGCAAGCTCACCGAGTTCATCTGGGTCCATTAGGGAACATGTTCTATTAATGTTAAAAGTGCTCGTATCTGATTTAACTCTTGGTGGCCAGCATCTTGCTCAACATTCTTATTTCTTAACATCTTGCTTATTCCTGGTTTGTAAATGTTAGTTTTTCTTACATAGAATTTAATTGCTTATTCAGTTTGGACATGTTAACACTGCCAGTAGAGGTTTTCCATGTCAAGAGGTGATGTGCGTGGTATTCATGTGTTCCAACGGATGCCCATTTAAGGACCTACCCCTAAGTACTGCTATGATGTTTTTCCATTAGTGTGGAATCAAAATTACAAAATTACAGATTTTCACATTGCCTCAGTAATCGTATTTCCACAATCAGTGCAACCACATCAATTTGTGCCCAAATCTTAATTTCAAAAACAACTTAATTGGTTCTCAAAGGTGCCAGCATCACTCTAAATTACCTCCATACAGTGATTCCTTGGAGTTTACATCACACTTGCACTGAAAGGTGGCTACTAATTTTTGTGTTTTGGTGAAAAGCTACCCCGCCCTTTATCAAGACTGTAAAACTGAAAGTCCTTGTTGATAAGAACATCAGTTAAATGGCTAAAAAACTAAAATGAGTTTTCTGTGACCTGCAGACTAAGAGACTCAGTGAAGACGGCAAGCTTAAGAGGCTTACCCACTATCTGTTCGCTGCTATTTCTGGGGTCACCAATCCATACGGCATGGGTCCACGCCACGCAAGCAGATGATTTGCTAACTCTCACTCTAAATCCTATCACAGTGTAGAAGTTCGGAATTGTCCAATAGCATGCACTCCTTGGAGAGCGAAGGAGATCTCCCAGCTTCACTCCTGTCATTGGCAGGTTCTGTGAGATTGAACGCAGTGGTTGGACAGTGCTTTAGTTTTGATGCCATGTGTAGCCCATAGCTGTCCATTGCATTCAGACTGTACTAAATACAAATTGGCCAGTCAGGAATGCATTGATTAACAGGATGAACATGAAGGACCATCATCTTTCATCACAGTGAGCAAAAGCCGAAATCTTGACTAGAGGGGTAGAAATCTAGGTTGAGAGTCCTTTTGACATAAACAGAATACGTTAACCCCAATATAGCTCTAGGTTTTTACCCGGACTGGCTGTGTCCTAATAATCGGCTATACAACTCACTTTTCAACCAAATGTAGCCAGGTTTGAATGGCGTTTCACTGACTTTTCACCACAAAAAATGTTCCCCGGTATGTAGCTGTGACGTTAGCCTTCTACCTTAGCCTGGATCAACGTGCAGCATCAGCATTGACAGAATTGGACATTGTTGCGGCATTAATTAAAGCGTGTCAGAATCAACGCCTAACACAAGTAGATTATAGGCCTTCACAGTGGGCTGGTTTCCAACACATTAATTAGTCAGCACAGTGTACATAGCAGACGGTTCATGGAGCTAGCTAACTAGTGGTGTCCTGACTCTGAACACACACACACACACATTTTTATTTGTAGGTAGCTACCGCACGTGATTATTTCCAACGATGTTGCCGCAGTTGATTGGCAGTTATTGTCATTTATTTTTTAAAACTTGAAAACTGGTGACGTTGTAGAGACATATGCATATGTACAGTAACTATTATAATCACATTTGATGTTGTAACTATAGTACTTTCCAAAAAAAAAAAAAAGGCTTTGTACTCTAATTAAATTGTTGCACCATGGCCCTGGGGTGTTGATGATATTTCTGAACACAGGAGCTTGACTCTTGAGATCAGTGGCCTTCACTCTGAAGCCTGTTCTCATTAAGAATGGATGAGCACACCGTTGTATCCCAACAAGCAAACATACTGAGCTAATCTACACTAGCTGACTCAACAACGCGTTTAGTTAGATCTAGGAATGGGGTTTCACGTTTATTCGAATAAAAAATACTGCCACGGCTGGGTTGAGATGACATCTGTCGGACGGTCTTATGACGCTTAATATGGACCAGCAGGGCCAGCCAATCACATTCCAGCATTTCATATCACACAATATGTGACTTTTCTGTGTATATGGAACAGCTCTGCTGTTATAAAACGCTATACATAAGATCTTTCAAATGCAAGAACCTGCATACCTGGGTACTCTGTGTTTTCTCAAACTGGTTTAATGTATTCAGTCTTAAATTTGTAATTAATTGTAAAAAAAATAAAAATAAGCCTATATATAAAGTATCGGTGGTTTGTTCTTTATTTGCAATTGTGATGGAATGAGTCATTAGTCAAAATCTGGATCAATAAGCACACAGATGGCCTGCTTGAATTTCATCAGCAGAATCGATAATCACTGACCTACTTCTGGGGCTGGATTGATTCCCTTTTGAGTAATGAGGGCAGTAGTTTCTCAGTATGGACCTTTATCTTTTCTGTAAGTGTGCCAGTGTAAAAAGTGCCAGTGTAAGGCACCACAAATGTGCAGTTGAACTAGTTGGGTGGAACACCGGTTGATCATTTACCTCATCTTCATTGTTCTGTAGAATTCCCATAGTGCAACTGTATCCATTATGGATTCCATATAATAGTGTTATCTATGGTGATAGTCTTATCCTGTTTCTTTTATTATGTTGAATGAAATAAATGACTGATGGGATAAATTTCTAATATCAGTAATATCCACATCCTATAAAGTAGGAAATGACCAAAATAAACATGAACATAATACATCGATCAGGCATGTTATAAATAAAACAGGTTTAAGTAACGTGCGGCCTTCCATGGCACAGTGTTGGGAATTCAGAGCTGCTCTGGTGCACAAAAACACCAAAACCCAGATGTTAAGCTACATTTTGTTTAGATACACCTTCTCAGCAGAAAGAAACTTCCTGGTTAGTCAGGGTTTGCAATCAGAATGCTAAAACTTGCTGTCAGCGCACAGGTTTCTCTCAAAATGGAATCCTGCATGAGGAAACACTTGGATAACAATCAGAGAGAAAACTGCTAGCCTTTTTATTGTAGTTCCTTATCAACAAAACAAGCAGCAGCAAAAACAACAATACCTGAGGAAGGAAAAAAACAATGGACACCGGAAGAATAAATGTAGGGGCAACACTCTGGACTCTCTGAAATCTGTTTTTCTTAACATAATTTTTTCAGTAGCATTTGAAGTGAGAGCTTGCAGTGTGTTCTGGCTACATTGTGATGTGTAGGGTCGTTATTCCTCTGAGAATATTTAGCAGGAAAGTCTTGAAAGCAAGTCTGATTGGATTTTCGACAGAGCCTGGACTTACAGTCTAAGATAAGTGTGTTTACGGGTGTGTTTGATTTTGTCATGTCCCTATTAATTTGAGAAAATGAACGAGCAATATTGAATGTGCACATCTTAGCGTGCACCACTGCATGGGACACCCCCAACAGGAACCCCCCCACACTCCAGAAAAGTGTGACGGCTTGTGAAACCCCTACTTCCCCAAAACCTGTCGATCGGCTCACATCACCTGATTCACCAACATCTCCCACACGTCACAGAGGCTTTTCAGTACTGTGGGGCCGATGCGGCTAAAGAGAATGCTGAAATGGCTGCATACATCCAGATAATGTTTATTCATTTACTTTCCACACAATGTCATTTCAGCTGTACTTTTCACTCTAAAAAAAGGTAAGAAAAGTACCAAAAAAAGTACCAACGCTTGTCCCTGGGGGCGGTACCCTATAGGTACATACAATTGTACTCCTAGTCAGCAATACACATTTTTTGCTTCCAAAGGTAATTAATACCTCAATAGAACCTTATTGTATATTTTTTGTTGCTTCAAGAAGAAAAATGTGCCTCCACTGTACTTTTTCTGGAACTTCTTGATATACTCCAGAATTGCTTTTATATCCACATGTTCTTCGACTGTAGTAGATCAAAGGAGTTCAGTCCATAGGAAGACTAAATTGTTACATATAGAAGATATAGAAGTCATGGTCTGGAATTCTGAAGGGTAAAAATGTCTCTCTCTTTCTCTCTCTATGCTTGGGCCCATATTTACAAAGTCATCTCAGAGTAGGATTGCTGACCTGGAATCAGCTTCACCTTTTAAATAATAATAGTTAAGGTTACGATGTACAGAGGGACACATCCTAGATCAGCATTGATGCTTTATGAATATGGGATAAGCAATGGATAAGGTAAATATATGGAGAAGGAAAGCCTATTCCTACTGTGTGTTTGCCATGTGACACACAATTCTACAGTAATGTTATTCCAGCCCATAATTTTGGTATTTTAATATTTTTTATTCCTTTTTTTTAGCCTTTAGCCTCATTTGTTGGCAGAAGCTAACCCAGCAAAGCAACCACTATTGGACTGATGTTGGCATGCCGATGTTTTGCACGTTGCAGGAGTGTGTTAATGGCAGGACTGTTCACCTGCTATTCTGCCATCTGCCATGTGAACATTGACTGCTCTACCTATGCTAACACAGAAACAAAAATAAAAACGGCGGTTTCTCGGTTGCGGTTTCTCGGTTGCTGCATTAGTCTGAGAAATATTAGCCCTCTGGGTCCTCCGGAAAAATGTCAAAAAGGAGGTGGAAAGTTTGACATCAAAGGCGCCTGGGGGGTGAATTCCTCTCAGCTCACATCAAAGGTCTTTCCAGGCCCATCCGAGACAGACAGGAAGTGGAAATGTGAGGGAGGAAGTCAGACAGGGCAGCTGCGGTGTCCTTGTTTACATGGCGGTGGTGTTTGCAGATATCTAAATTCCCCTGATGTGGGTCACAGAGTCACACGTTATCATTATTTGCTTTGCTCAAGGGTCCACAAAATCTGCGGCTGGAGAGCCGCAGGATCTGCTTGAGTCTCCAACCCTGGTCTTGTGGAGCCACAGGGTCTGTTGGGGTCCCCAACCCTGATCATTGAGCATCATTACAATAAACATCACAATACATTTTTTTTTTTTTGCATATTTAGATGAAGAGTGGGGCCTGTAAGTAGAGATGTCTGAAATTATTCAACCACTGCCTGACTGCACAGTGACATGAGGAAGGTTTCTTAAGGTTGAAACACTAAAAGTTCATTAAAGTCAGCAGACTCCATACCCAGACTGTAGGGGTTAGAGAATAACGCATCTTCTGTATATCAGCGTGAATAGAGAGTGTGTCGGCGGATGAAAGGAGCTAGGCCCAGAAAGAATCAGCCATGACCCAGATTCAAGCCCCGTACGCGTCAGTGGCTGACCCATATCTGTCATTTATGTATACTTTTTTATTTTTTATTTTTATCTGGCGGGAAAGACCTGCCCTTTTCGCATGCAGTAGATTTTCAGGATCAATAGTAAGTTCAGAAAATGTCACTGTCACTGCAGGTGATGGGGGCAGTGGAGGGGGGTGGGGTATAATTCTCTTGACTTTTCCTCCCACACAGTTTTCAATAGCTGCCATATTCTGAGAGATTCATCTCCTCTGGTTTTCTGTATCATAAAACACTGCAGAGTGCAGGAGAACTAGGGAACACTTTCCGTTTTACATCAGCAGCAAAGTGTGTGGAAGTAACAGCTACTGTACATTATTATAGTCCAGTTATTAGTGGGCCTCGATCAAAATGTCTCACTGCCTTTCAGAATGTAGCAGCGTTAAGCTCACTGCCACCTCAAGCGGCCTTCTGAAAGATTCTCACAAGACTGCTTTTTTTTAAACACCCGCCCTCTCATTACTGGCATAGTTTAACCACTTTGTGCTTATGTCTTTCAAATATTTTTTTTCAGAATTTGGGGGAGGGGGGGGGGGGGTGTTGTTGTTGCTGTGTTGCTTATTCTTAACATTCTTAACAGTTGTTTTTGTTCATGTATCTTTCTATTGGATGCCTTAAATTAATTGTCTTAAAAAAATATTTCAGTGGGTTATGTTATTCAAATACTAATATGAATAATGTTCAATCCCTTTACTATTCACAGAACAAAGATGAATGAAAAGATGAAGCCTTTTTCCTGATTTATGAACAGGAATATAATAATGTTTCCCTGATGTTGTAAGGTATGTCAGTTAGAAACATGAGAGAGGTAGGTCTGACAGTGAGTGGGTGGACTCGTTTTGACCGTGTCGGGCTATCCCGCATCATGTGGCGGGCGAGGGAGGAGCTCGCTGCTGGAATCAAGTAAAAATGGGCGCCGTGCATCATAAGCAAATTTAAAAATCCAAAAACCGGAATGGCTCACTTGGACCGTCAATGGCTCACTTGACGTCATTCACAAGTGCTTAGCCAACTTCGCTTCTAGATTCTAGTGGGAAGAGTGGCGACGCCCGGGAGCTGCTTTTTATGCAAAGCGGGTGCAGAACACGCCCACTCAAGACCTCCCACTTGCAAAACAGGTCCAAAAAAATCTCTTCTAATTGGCAGCCCAGTAAACAGACACAGCACTGATTGATTGAAATGTGAATAACCATATTTCTTATGTAAGCAACATGGTCTCCAAAAAACCAATACCCACCCCTCCTGTAGTAGGCAGTATAAGAACCTTTCAAGATAAAAAAAATGATCTAAAATCTAAACCGAATAAAACTGGTTTGATATAGTATTTGTTTTCTTTGGATAGGTATGTAGGCCTATTATACATCTGTTGAAAAATGTTGCTTTTTGATTAGACAAGGTCATTTCAGAAATCTAAAAGAACATTTCTGAATTGAATCTCAGATTCCAGAATGATGAGAATCTCATAATGTTGTTGCTTTATTTCTGTATTTCTGGTTTATTTCTTCCTTTGTCGATTTTCACCAGGTTTGACATTAAAAACGACTTAAATAAAACCCCTCCACTGCTGAAGGTGACAGAGTACATGTGAACGGTCAGAATCCCTTGAAGGGTTTCTTAGATCAATCAAATCAATCATATTGAGGCCGAAAAAATTTCATCAGCATCCAAAATCAATTTTTTTAAAACAACAACAACAAAAAAAGAAACAGTTGATAGAGTGATATTGGGCTCACCCAGTCCACACTGCCAGCACTATAGAGGGCTGTGTCTTCCAGTATTCCAGGTAAACCAGCTATAGCCTTGACACAAATACGAATGTACAGACAGGGGAGGGGCCTAAAGAAAGCTGTGTTGGTGGGCCAAGGACACTTTATGATTCTGTCAATATAACATCTGCCACAAAAAAAGCCAGTGTTTCCACTCCATTTTTATCTTGTTTTTTTCCCCCCTCACATGACTTATATATAATCATAATAATAATAATAATAATAATAATAATAATAATAATAATAATAATAATAATAATAATAATAGCTTTATTTATATAGCACCTTTCATTCATTTAAAATGCAGCTCAAATTGCTCACCATCACTCTGCTGCCAGTAATACAGTAGATATGGATGGATAACTTGAAGGGTTTCTTCTCCTGACTTATTTTTCCATAGAGTTCAATAGGAAAATCTGTCAGGAGAAACAACCCTTAAAGTGATCCTTCCATATCTACTGTATTTCTGGCAGCAGAGTGATGGTTAAAGGCTTGTTTAATACATCAGACCCTTGATGACTTAGAGCCACTTAGCCAACCATGTGTTCTATATTGTTCCAGTGTAATTTACAGCTAAATCTTGTCTCACCCCCCAATTCCCATAGAGATCCATTCAAATGCAGAGCTGTTATAGTATCGCTTGTAAGAGTAACAGCAAATAAGATATCAAGAGCCTTTTGATGTTGTTGGGTCACAGACATCATAAAGTCATGGCATGCAAAGGATATGCAACCAAATATAAAAAATATGGCTTTTCTACCACATTTAATTTAGCGTGTTCAATACTTTTTTCCTGTGTCATTTCACTTTATTGCACATAACTTTTTTAAAGAATTGGAACGTTACAATTTCTTTAGTTGTGTAGTTTTATTGAGTTAATACCAATGTCTGGTCAAAATCTCATGTGAATAGCTACATTGGAAATATGTTTGATAATAAAATTGTTGACGTGTCCAATACTTATTTCCCCCATTGTATGTGATATATATGATATGTTCTGTCCTGTTAGAGCAGGGAGAGAAAGTGCCGGACAGCTTTGGCATTCAGTGTGTGTGATGCAGCGGTCTCAGAGTTAAACCGTTATTAAACTCTACATTAAGCTGCCCCAGTATGGCGTCCGTCTCAGTTTTATATGCGTATAATGAGAACTTCCTCCACAGCCTCCTCCCCTCCCTCCGTGTTGACGGATTGGTCCAGCCGAATGGAGCCCGGTTGGCGGCCTGACCCTAAATTACATTAGCTACAGAAGGTAGCCACCAGCCGCAAGCCAGCAGTTTGTCACAGGGGGCAGTCCGATTTTCCTTCCGTTTAAAAAAAAAAACTACACCACTCTGAGATGCACAAAGAGGATTTAACGTGGGTGGAGAGAGCAGCGGTCCCGCTACACGCCAGCGGGATTAGCGCAATGAGATTAGGGCCCTTTCTATTTTTATCTGAAAAACAAGCAAAATAAACAAGGCACACTGGTGCGAGGAAGGGAGGACATTCAGGGGTCTTTAAGGATTCAGTATCACTGAAACAAAACAGAACACAGTACCCCTGAGGGACTGCCTTATTACATCACAGGTCAAAGGTTACCGCAGACTCAGCCACAATGAGACAACATTCAGCATAATGTGGTGATATTAAAGAACAGACTATGACTGCAGCCTAGCACAGGGACCACAGGTAATATTTTTTATAGTATATTCAATAGTGCAGCACAGTTGTGTAGCAGAGCACAATATGCACTGAAGCAGTTCAGGGGAGCGATCAGTGGTCGATTTGTAAAGAATAAAAAAAGTATACAGTAAAAAAGGAGGATGGTGGGGTCTGTCATATCGCAGAAAACCATTAACCCAAGAAGTGATCGCAGTTTCACAAAGGAGGTGGTTTTTGTCCATTGTTTTAACAGGGGGGATGGCGTCCCCTTGCACCCCTCTTAAAATCTGCCCCTGGGCACGATGGCAATGCCCCACCAGGGAATCAAACCTGTATCTTCCAAGACCAAACCCCTAACACTCAATAGTAATAGATTGTACTCAGGGGCAACTGGCCACAACACTGCTGTTAGTGTGTCTATAAACTGTTATCAAAACGGTGGAGGTGTAGGTTTTTTTGCAGATGTATAATCCATTCAGAACATGAGGCAAGCAACCTGTATTATACATGAAATATACATACTACACATGTATTTGAAAATGAACACTGCTCATCCCTGAATATGGTGACGTTCACACAGGATTAGACCATAGCATAGTGCAGGAAACCACAGTTAATAGGTCTGTGGTTCTCGTCCAGTTGTCCACGGACTGACTGATGTTTTTTGCATCAGAGGGAATATTAAAAATCCTCTGAAATCATATTTCCCACTGCGACCCTGTGTCACCGTGGAGACGTGCAGTATGTGTTGTCCTTGGAAGCAGTAAGTCATAAATAAAATAATTTAATGGTAAACAGCTGGTCAAATCTATCTGCACTGACAGGAAGTGCACACGCAGAGGTCATATGCACAGGGGTCAAATGTAATTGAATGTGTTCGCCATAGATGGTGGAGGAAATGACAAAGATATATGTTATAATGCCAAGTTAATGGGGATTGGTGTAATTTGTAGTCAGCAGTGTAGACGAGTGTAGTATACTAGTTAGAGAACTGGACTTGTAACTCACAGGTTGTGGATTGAATTCCCAGCTGGGGCACTGCTGTTGTACCTTTGACCGAGATACTTAACCTTAGTTGCTTCAGTAAAATATCCAGCTGTATAAATGGATTGTGTGTAAAAATGTAATCTCTATAAATTGCTCTGGATAAGAGCATCTGCTAAATGCATGTTATTAAACTTTATCGTTGTTTTTAAGTTCACATATTGATTTAAAATTTCGAATGGGATTGACTCCCGACCCTGATCCCCAAGCTTCCACCAGCGTACCCCATGATCCCCCCCACCCCAAACTCATACTGAACCAACCCCCCCAACACTTTACCACACCTCAGGTCATGGTCGCTCTTTTTAAGATGATCACCAGCAATGTTGCATAAAACTCAAGCTGCTGTTGAGAACGAGAGGGTCAAATGACCTCTTTGAGTTCCCCCGCTGAGTGTAAACAAACACTCTGGAGCTCTGCCTAAATTAAGCAATAAAAACAATATTAAGTTAATTTGTAAATCAGTTTTCATGCACAGTGATCAAAGTGCTTCAAAAATACAAATATGAAAATAACAATGAAGTAAAATTATGATACACATGAAACATGAAATTGTAGATAAAATTAAAGCAGTAAAAATGGTTGTTTCAACCAGGTGCTTGGGTAGTCAAATATGAAATAAAAAAGTCTGATTAAACATTAGAACAAATTATGTGTGAGAAATAGTTTTTTAAGAAGGCATTATCTGCTGTGCTACCCCACATGGATCTGACAGCCCCACCGTCAAGGTCAAGGGCTGCTGGGATACTCGGTCGGCCTCTCAGCTGAGTACTTTTCACCTGTCAGAAAAAGTTTATTTTTACCGTGATCGCCCCAAAAATATGCATACTTTCAAAATTGTTTTATGTTTTTTGTTCATCTAAATAAACAAATAAAGCTGAACTTGCAGGAAGTTTTCAAGGTCTATATAGTACTTTCTGAATGGCTCTTCTGTGTCACGTCCCGTGCCTCTACGTTTTAGTCTGTTCCTGGTTTTTTCCGTTTACATGTATTTTCAGTTTTTGTAGTCCGTTCCGTGTTTTCCCTTTCTCTCCATTTCGTGTCTCTGCTTCCGGCACCTGATATGTGTTTCCTCATTATGTTTCATCTCACCTGTTCCTCGTTGTTTCTTTGTTAGTCTGGCATATAGTCTCCCCTGTTTCTTTGGTCTCTGCCTGATCATTTTCTGCCCTGCATTCGTGCTAGTATCAGTCTTTCCAGCGTCTGAGTCCTGCCTGCGGTTTTCCTGCTCCGAGTTCATGTTTCAAGTCCTGTGTCTACCCGTCCAGTTCCTGTTCTCCTGCCTGTCTTGCCTGTTCCTGTCCAGCCCTGTTCCAGTCCCCCTGCCCGCCTGCCCTTCCCTGTCCTAGCCCTGTTCCTGCCCTTCACCCTAGCCCTGTTCCTGCCCTTCGCCCTCCTGCTCTCCAGCTCTGACTGATTCCCCGGTTCTGACCCCTGCCTGTCCTGGACTTCACTTTTGGCTATTCTGCATTGCCCTGTTTGCTGGACTCTGAACCCTGCCTGGAACTGACTACGAATCTACCTTGCCAGTATTGCACTGTTTACTGGACTTTGACCCTGTTCTGTCGACCTCGAATAAAGCCTTATTCCCATTAACTTTGGTGTCTGCGAGTGGTTTCCGATCAGTTCCCATAACACACTGCTGCAATTTGCTCTGGTTGTCGCTGTCTGCACTGAAGATGCCGCTGTACATTTTAAAAACGAAATATTCCCAAGCTGGGGGAAGACTTTTACGCGACAGAATATGTTGTTTTTACCCTGAGAGTATCTTCCCTCTGTCTGTATTCTGGTCAGGACCTGTGCCGGGCCTGTGCTGAGAGAAAGTGTTAATTTCCTGCCCGCCACCCATTTGAATGGATCCGGAAAGTATCAGTAAACCAAGGAGAAGCAAAGCGCTTTGTGAATGCTGGCGGGAATGGAAAGTGCCGAGTCATAAATAATTGACAGATGGGGAGATTAGACTGCTCTGTTCTGCACCCTTCCTACAGCACCTAAGAGATACATTTTCTTGCATAGCTTACATGTACCCCTGGTGAACTGTGGAGTGCTTTGGCATTCAAAGCATTTCTCTGCTTTAGCTGTAATCTGTGATATTTCCGGTGCGACATTCCCGCCATGTATTCAAATGTGATGCCGCATGCACAGAAACTTGCATGTTGAATGTGGAAGAGCAAGCACCTAAAATTAGTCTTTCTCCAAAATACGCTACCGCTTGATTATCTTCTAAGATTAAACACTCCATGCGCTCCTAGTGCTAAACCCCCAAGCAAACCATGCCGCTTTGTTTGGGGTTGTAGCTTTGTTCTCAATGGAACTCTGGGATTTGTAGTATGAAAACGAATGATTGTGACCACCCATCACCACAGATGTCGCCAAATCCACCAAAACTGAAAATTTAAGGATTAAGGTTAAGTGGCAGTAGCAGACATACAAAGAAGAACACAGCTAAATCCGCCGTCACCATTGGTCACTGTGACTCCGCCCTCAGGCTCTCATTCTGTCGCAGTACGATGCACTCGTCAGATGTGCAGCTTCAGCGAGCGATTCATCTTTATTTCACATGACGCAGCCCCTTTCATTCCAGTGATCTCTGCACTCATGTCCTCAGCATTGGTCCCAAGCCAAAGAGCATTTTGTACGCTTCTGCATTTGGTTTATTTTAGCACCGTTTTTTAACATCGGTTGGGATTGGAGTTTTGGTGGTAGCGTTGCAGAAAGCGTTGATGTCCTTGGAATTTTTTTCAAGTCGCTGCACATTTTTTCTGGTGAAAAACAATGTGTTCCTTCACCATCAGTTGAAGAAAAGAAACAGAAAGGCATTCTGGGACATTAATTCTGCTACTGTCCACTCAGCACATTCTTTGCAATAAAACTGAAATCAGTTGCTGGACTTAAATCAATATTTTGTGGTAGAAGGTGTTTTAACTGCCTTATTGATTGGCATTGTTGGCCCCTGTGAATAAAAATCAGCACTATGAAGGACTAGCTCTCCTCAACACACAACAAAAATGTGGGCGGGGCAAGATGGCTGCCCGCGTAGTGAAAGCACCCTCTCTTCTTCCAGTACCACCTCCTCTACACCGTGCCCCGGAAACAGATCTTTGTGTTTTAATCTAATGTTGCTGATTACATCTTAATTATGTATTAATGGTTACATATTAATTAATGTCTCGATGCAAACCTCAATGTCAGGTACATTGTATATTGTACATGCAAATACTTTTACTCGAAACGTTCAGGCAGTTTTGCATACTTCCGGGTAGGAGAGGAGTGGTAGTGGGGGAGTGGAGGAAAGGAGGTGGGGAGTGAAGAATACTGGGACGCGGCTGTGTCCGAATCAGAGCCCTATCTTACAATTCTGGAAACCCTGCGCCCCACCCTTGCGCTGCCATGTCACGTGTTGTTTTTGTTGTATTTGAAAAAAAACGTCAGCAAAGCTGTGCCTCACGTCATATACGTCATATTTATGTGACCAAAATGTTTGTGTACTTCTTAAAAAGTGTGCTACCGAATGTACTCAGCGAAACCCCGGAAGTAAGTGTGTCATCTGGGTGTTTCAAGTATACTGCAATTTGAAAACTTTTCACCTCCTCAACGACTTTCTCGTCCTATCTACTCACCAAGGCTACTCAATAATGTGGAAGAGTGCTGATTCTGACACGGCCATGGTCAGGGGTAGGGCAAGATAGCCTGGACACAAAAAAGGGTTTCTGAGGCACGGAGGAAGAGGGCGTGGTAGTGGAGAAAAGGAGGGTGCATTCTTTGAGTATTGGGATGCACCCCTGTTACTCCACCACAGTACAGGACCCCCTGTAGGATTAACCTGCAGTTCCACAGCACAGCGCCCTCTATGTGCAAGTCCACAGAATGTCTCACGTTCAGGCATTCAAATTCAGGAAGCATTACATCATCTCAGACCCACACAGACAGCCAATCATGTGTTGCCCTGCGGGGCCACTGCTTTAAAATGTCAGATATTTTAGAAGCTGGAAAATGTATCACTACTGTCTGCACAAGATATGACCATATTGTATATAACCATCTTTATGAACACTTGTAACCGACTGCTCATATCATGCTTTGCATTTTGTGTGTCATTTTTGGGCTATTTTTAAGGAAGATGTCGGCTTTAACTACGACACACGCAAGAACGCACACAACATGTGCACATACACACATACACACTACCGTACTCCACATTTGATCAACTGCTTAAGTCACATTGTAAGTTAATGATTTCAGCAGCTTTGAGTGAACCAGTTTTATCCATTTTCTGTTGTATGTGCATAGAATCCATGGGAACAATAAACCCATTGACTTGCATTCTAAATATATCAGAGCTAATCCCTGAGTGCAAATGAGCATCGGAGCTCCACTGAAACACAGTGCTTCAGAAACCTACATCTCTGTAGCCTATAGCTCTGTCCAGTCTGGGTCTCCCTAAGACTATTTTCACTTCCCTAATACACTACAGCACTTATCCCTCACGGTTTAACTGCAATATATAGTGTCTCTATGGATGACGGCACCAGATTAATTAAAGCCTTTTTGGTACGCTTACATTTAGAGGGAGCTAGATGGAGCTGGGGCAGAGCTGCATAATTGTGACTTTGTATTTTGTTTCTCAGCTAGGCCAGATTTGCAAAGTTGGTTTTGAAAATGATTGCGTTGGAGTTGATAGCGCTGATAATTTGATTGAGCCCTGCCACAGCGCATTGCGGCCGCTTCTGAATGGTAAGCAGGTGCAGCGACTTTAGAGTGAATTTCGTTTTATTAGTGAGTAACTGAGCGACTCCATGTGCCAGATTGGGGCTCGGCTCACTCATTTCTACCTCCGTTAATTCTGCTGGTCCTAAACAGCTCTGACTGTGTGTCCCTCACAACACCGATCTGTGTGTGTGTGTGTGCCTGTGTGCGTGCGAGCGCATGTGTGTCCTGTGTGTTTGTGTGCATGTGTGTACATGTGTGTGTGTTTGTGTCTGTATTTGTATCTGTATGCATGCTTGTAATGGTGTGCATGACTGCACGCATGTATGTGTAAGCATGGGCATGTGCTGGCATCTGTGTGTGTGTGTGTGTGTGTGTGTGTGTGTGTAAGCATGTGCGCTTTTAAATTCCCTAGTGACTGCAGTGGGGTCAACAGCCTATCTCCTTGAAATACTTATGAGAGGCTGTATGTGTGTGTGTGTGTGTGTGTGTGTGTGTGTGCGTGTGCGTGTGCGTGTGTGTGTGTGTACGCGTGTGTGTGTGCGTGTGTACACGTGTGTGTGTGTGTGCGTGTGTGTGAGTGTGTGTATGTGTGTGTGTGTGTGTGTGTGGGGGGGGGGGCAAGGAAGTGGAGCCCGAAAGAGAAGAATTGCCTGCGGGGGGGGGGGGGGGGGGGGGGTGGGGGGGGGGGGGGTGGGTGTGTGGGGCTGTCCGTCATTCTGTCATCACCCAGGGTGCCACGTCACTGCGGAGAGTTTTAGGCCCTGTAAGCCTGTACACGAGACTGGAAGCTCACAAGCCCTTATATTTTACTTGAGCAATTCAGGGTAAGTACTTTGCAAAGGCAAGTACATAGGTAACTACAATGGAAAGTACAATGGCAAGTACAGTGGCCAGTGCAATGGCAGCTGACGCCACAATGACTTCCTGTTATTTGGAGGCAGGAAGCAGAGGGATGGATGCAGAAGACTGGTTTCATCTAACACTTTCAGGCTGGGACAATACCGCACTCCTGGGGGGCTGCAGTGCCCTGCAGGGTTTCTTTTGTGGGTTTCTTTAAATCAGAACCCAATTGGGAACAAGGTGCACAAACTCTTGTTTTGATAATGTATTCAAAGTTCAAGTCAAGTCAAAAGTCAAGTTGTCAATTCTTCAATTTCTACCAGACACAGACATAAAAAGAAAAATTATTCCGTTTCACTATCCTACGGGAAGACAAACAGGAGGATTTCAAAAGAAGGTAAAAAACAGTAAAAGTAAAGTGCACCGGCACAACAAGAAAAGACAGACATGAAGAGACATTTACAATACTTAAATTGTAAATGTCTCTTCATGTCTGTCTTTTCTTGTTGTGCCGGTGCACTTTACTTTTACTGTTTTTTACCTTCTTTTGAAATGTCCTGTCTTGTCTTCACCGTAGGATAGTGAGGAACGTAATTTCGATTCCTTTGTATGTCTGGTACATGTGAAGAATTGACAATAAAACTGACTTATGCATTAACACTGTAGCGTTGGAACACTTTGTGCCTGAACACTGAAAATCCGCAGATACGGCTGCTGTCCAGGACTTGAGGTTAACATTCAGGAGGTATTTTGTGTCCAAATGGTGATATTCAGAGCTGTAGTTCTCTCAGATATGCACTATTACAGCACAGCGGAGGGTATGATGTCTGCGCCACAGTTTTTTCATTGGAGAAAATTGTGATTCATTTCCTGAATCACTGATCCATGATGCATTATTGCATTGTTTATATCTATTACAGTGCACCCATTTATATATTTATATAATGTTTGTATTCATAACTTCATAACACTGCATGAAACATTCTGGCTTATTTTCAGGGAGTTGTTAAAAAGTAAAGCTTCTCTGTCGAATGTATGTATATCAGACATGTTCTCTCCACCCACTTTTACAGTGTTAGCTGAAATAGATAAATGACCATGAATAGTTTACCTGATAAAAAAATAAAATACTTTTTTAAATATTTTTTATATAATCTTGTCTAGAAATCTACCTCTGAGTTTCCCAATACGTCACTTGGTAATGAAGGGGCCGTGTAAAAACTTCACACCAGTTGTAATTAATAAAGACAGATGTGCTGCTTAGCAGTAACGTGCACATTGCTGGCACAGCTGCTTATTAATATGCAAAGCTTTGTTACCTTTGTTTCACTGAAACTGTTTCCCATAAAAAACAGAGCTTCTGGGTGACTTGCCACCGAATAGAATGCAAAACAACTTGAACTATGCCACGTACTTATAATTCACTTTCTATTTACTTACTTATTGCATGAGCCGCACCAAATAGAAATAGGCATTTCAATTTTTTACTTGCACAATTTCTGAGTGAAGAGGAATCACATGTACTCAGAATAAAATCTGAGCTGATTTAACACTGAACACTTTACTGTTCTCCTGTAGTCTCAGACATCTGCCAGTTTGAATTTGATTATTTTTCCTGACTGGGAGAAGTGATTGACATGGAACCCAAGATAACCTTCAAATGTGTTTTAAGCATTCTCAAAATGTGTGTGCTTCTGAAGAAGAATCCAGAACGGTTTTACTTGGATTTATGCAGGGTGTTCTCATTTAACATTGATATGTTTCTTTGAGAAAGAGTTGCAACCCCATGCAGGGGAATCTTTAAACATCGAAGTATGCAACAAGAGGAACAGGTACCAGGTGCTATTCGTTTAGGAAAGTCTTCAAACATTCCCAAAAAAAAGCTTCTTGTGTTTTCAGCTGTTTTTGTTACTTTGTCTCAAGGCCATGAAATGAAAGGCATCATTCATATTGAAACTACACTTACAATTTAATATTATTATTATTATTATTATTCAAAATATCACATTGTAGCATTACATCCTTGTATTGTATTGTGTGTCATATCACTTTGATCTGCTGTGTGACTGTGTTTGTGTCACTCACGAGGTACTTCATTCTTTGTTCATGGCCTTATATCAGTGAAGATTCAATTTGCAGAAGATCCAAAGGATCAAAAAAAGTGAAATTTGCGTTGAGTGAGAATGAACACACCGAGGGCCTTCGGTGTAATCTGAGAACAAATCAAATTATATTTTTTAGTTCAAAGAGACCCTTATTCTTTCACGCAGTCTTTCAGTCCAGTGCTTTTGTAGCTGTAATGGTATTTATAGCATATCAGATATCCTCAGCTTGTAGTCACTGAAGCTCATGAAAATTTTTTCATTTTTTGGCTGCAATGCTCTGAAAAATATCACATTTTTTATGAATATATAAAAAATTTAAATTTCAAGGTCAGGGGCTTTGACTCTGGTGAGACGCTGTACTAGCCTACTAGAAAGCGGTAAGTAGAGGATGAACTGTAGAGTTAGAGGACTGACTGCTTATTTTCCCTGATGAACAATGCATGTTTGGCACATTCTAATTAAGTGAGTGAAAACACGAGAGCGCTTGATTCGGTATGTGATTATAAACCCCAGCTGGTCCCTATAATTATGTATGTAGGTCAGCGATGTCTCGTGTAGCGAAATGGCGTAATACGTGCGTCTTTTGTTCATAAACACACCGCCCGCTCGATTAGTGTTGCTCCACTGTGCATGGCCTGAAACTAAACTTTCTTCCGAAAGTTCGGCAGAGATGCGTTGTACATGATGTCATCTCGTTGTCATTTCATTGTACGGGGGGAATTTTGTCCGGTAGCGTTGAAAGAAACCTTTATGGGGGTCTAATTGGGGTGACATACCACCAGTCTTTCAGTGGCTTCATTACCCAGAGAGATGAATGCAGCAACTAATTATAATCTTCAGTCTCATTTCCATTTTGTCCCCACGTTTTGAATTCATTTGCATAAATATGGCTCTCGTTACGCGCGCGAGTGAATGAAAAGAACGTGCCGCTGCACAATTGAATAACGGACACCGTTCCAACTAAGAATCGTTTAAAGTGACATAAACTTGTCTGAACTGTTCCGAATGCCATGTCTCATTACATCTCCCTTCCTGAGCTCTCAAAAGCATTTTAAAAAAAACATGTGTAAAAAGTGCAAAAGTGTGATGGCGAGGCGAGGAGACGATTCTGGGATATGCAATCACTCTATCAGTGGGATATTCCAGGCGTCAGCGCTAAAGGGAAAGCAGAGCTTTAAAAAAAAAAATGTAAAAAAGTTGTGCCTGAAATGTGATTAATGTGGTTTATACAGGGACACACACTGAGCTAAACTGACCCTGGCTGAGTATATTTTCAAGCCCCCGAGCAGCATCTTCTCAGCCATCCTTAGAAGGTTGTGTGCTACTGAGTAGTGGAAAGCTACCTGCAGTCAGGTCTATGTGAGTGTGGTCTCCCAATGATCAGGTCTATGTGAGTGTGGTCCCACTATGGTCAGGTCTATGTGAGTGTGGTCTCCCAATGATCAGGTCTATGTGAGTGTGGTCCCACTATGGTCAGGTCTATGTGAGTGCGGTCTCACTATGGTCAGGTCTATGTGAGTGTGGTCCCTCTATAGTCAGGTCTATGTGAGTGTGGCCTCCCTATGGTCACGTCTATGTGAGTGTGGTCCCTCTATAGTCAGGTCTATTATTATCTTCTGGGATTTTTTTACGGGCCTGCTTAGCATAGTGTTCTTAATACATATGTAATTGCATTGTAATTACAGGAGTTGGAACATTGTAACTAGTTGTAAAAATGTAACAATGCACCCGACCTACATATAGTGGGGCGGCATTGCTCAAAATATCATAACAATTGTTAATTTTGTGATAAAAGCACCAAATTTGGCAGATGTCTTTGATGGATATATCGGAAACAAAACTGGATATTGGGCCATCACAAACTCGCACCCTGATGGCCGTGGTGGCCATTTCTCAAAAGCAGTTAGTCAAACTTTTCTATTCCATTGGACCCACATGCAATAACGGACATAATCTAGATCTTAGTAACCCTGAAATAACCAAATAAAATACTCACTAACATGAGCCACTGCAAAATTGAAATCGGTGAGTTTGAGTTTTTAAATTATGTTACGTACCGTCTACCGTAGCGGTAAATATGCAGTGTTGACATCTGACGTAGATACATTCATGAATAGCTCCCAATCAACACACACATAATTTTGTACGTTTTATCATGGTTTTATCAAAATAAACAAGATTTGCACCAAAAAAACGCTAAAATGTACACAGTTATTAAGTTATTATTTCATGAAATAAAGCTGTGATCACTAGATTTCACTGCGGTATCGGCAAGTGTAGGCGATCGTGCGACTGGCAACCGAGACTTGTAACTGTCAGCCCATCTTTCTATGGTCTTTTACAAAGTAATTGGTCATTCAGTTATATTATAATTTTATTACATAGTGCCGTAAATTAGGCAAAAGGGTTCTCATAGTATTATTTGGTCAGATTGTGGATATTAGCAGGCCCTGTTTTTTTATATATTTTTTTTAAAGTACGGAAGCACGTACGTAACATACCTACAATTATGTAGAATGTTGACGTCTCATTGATAAATATAGTAGAAGTAGTAGTTGTAGAATATTAATATTAGTACAAGTATTATAGTACCAGAATAAGTAGTACTAGTTGTTCAAGTAGTATTTATTAGTTTTAAAATATAAGAAATGTTTTCTGACTAATGTTGTAGGCTAATGTGCTTTTTGTATTGTTGCAGGTCACATAATAATCAAGATGGTGGTGGTGAGCATACACGTCACTAGCTGAAAGTCTCCTGAAAATTTAGACAAAGGTTCAACGGGCAGAGAAGAGAGCTCTGAAGAAATCTAGCAGTACAGGCGACGGTGACACCATTGCAGGCCCAAGTAAACGCACCAGGACTGAAAAATCAGCACAAGGAGCACTCTTTTTTATTTGTTGCAAGTGATGGCACTGATGGTTTACATGAGGCAGCAACGTTTCAGCAGCTGACATCAATGAAAAGCGATGTCGAGCTGTTCTCACGACTCTACATTAGCTGTCAAAACCTGGAAGACTTCTTTCGGCATGAGAAGCAAGCATGGCCACCAGCGCTCTCCAATGGAGGAGGATTACGACTTGGGACCAAGAGTGACCTTCTGACATGCCTGGAGGACCTGTCTCCAGCACAGACTAAAGCCCCTGATGCTAACCTGTGTATTTCTTGATGGAGCTGCCATCCTTCAGATGATGAAGCCAGCAGGTGCCAAGACATTTTATGAATATGCCCAGCAGGTATTCATCCCATACATCTCTTCTCAGCTGCACAGTGTGTCACGTGTGGACCTCGTCTGGGACACTTACTGTTACGTTTGCGGTAAGGACCCAGACGCAGACCACAGGATCAGGCAAAAGGCGTAGTTTAATAATACTTGCAGGGGTCAAGCCAGGAGATCAGACATCAGGGATGTACAGGAACGACAGGCAAAGGGGCAATCAAGGGCAATCCAAAAGGTCAGGCAGTACCAGGGGACAAGGCAGGAGAATCGTCGACAAACAGGTGTGATCAAAACCGGCAAACAAACAGAGCAGATAAGGGCTAATCCAAAGAATCGTCGGGCAAAGGGTATCTTCCGAAGCATAAACAGATCTCTGGCTTTAAAACAAGTAGCAGGCACAGGAAAAGTAATTCAACATTCTGACACAGACTGGAGGTAACACAGGGCTTAAATGCACAAGGTACAAATGACACAAAGGGAATCAGGTGTGTGAAAGGGCGGGGATCCAAACGAGAGACAATTGAAATACATTTGGGAACAATGAAACAATCACAGAGACAACTAGGGAAAACGCGGACTGGATTCCAAACATACACACGATAACAGATGACCTGGAGTTTCAGGAAATCGTGCATAGATTAAGAGGACAGGGAGAGAAGATCAGATGCAGCTGAGAATGATTAGCAAGGACAGAACAGCGTGAAAATGTGCGCTCTAATATATTAGTGAGATTAGTAACTATACACACCCCTGCCGTTAGTAGAATTAGTAGTATATACAAATTAGTTCGTTAGTGGAGTTAGTAGATCTAATCTATCGTTAGTATGTTAGTGGTAATTAGTAAATCTAAGTGCACAGAGATAGGTGCGAAGCAAGAGGGAACCCGAACACCAATGAGATCACCCGAATGGTACAGAGACGTAAACAGGGAGTGCCAGATCAGAAGTAAACAAGCAGACAAAGGACAACTAGGAAAAACCGGAAAATAAACAAGCCAGATACAAACTAAGAATAAACAATACATATAACCTGGGAAAGAATAACAATACAAAAAGAAAATAAGAATACCAATAACATGCAAAAACTCAGATCCTTACACTTACAAGGATGACTCCCTGAAAGGCACAGCAAGAACCAAAAAGGATGCTATTTTCACAGAAAAACTCGGCGCAGCAAGTCCCACCTACCCGAGCTGCTCTGGTGGAGCATGTCAAGAAAGCAGTCTACCAGGGTGGTCGCATCTGGGGGAAGACACTACCAGACCCTGTGCTGACATCACCAACTGACTGGGAGTGGGTGAAGACAAAAAAAATGCATGAGCCCCACTGGACGACGTCGCCACAAGCATCGAAATCCTGAAACGAGCTGATCTCTTGTGGGCGCAAGAGTGGTTGCAGAAAGCGTTGCAGATGCAAAAAGGCTGCACTTCTGCGAGGGAGAATGGGCCAGCTGACTCTAAGATCGCTCATTGGCTCGAGCGTTAAAGGGCCATGCTATAGTCCATGGGAAGTTGCCTTGCCGTGATGATGAACAATTAACATGATCAAGATGTGTTCACATAGAATGGTTCAAATAGTATACAGCTATTACTCTAGTCTTTTAGCATAAGTGGCATAGTAAATGGCTTCAGTACATGCATTGAACATTGTTCAATAGGTAACTGTACTGCTACAGGTTAATCCAGTTATCATTATATCATGTAGAGACAATCTCACCATTTTCTTTCATTTATTATTGCCTTACATTTTAATAAAACATATGTTTCACCTGAAATTAAATATAAATAATACCTGTGGTGCTGAAAACATGGAACAGCAGCTTAGGGGTGGCCAAAGTGTTCTATGCCAGTAACCACTGGCGGCCATTTGGGAAAATGGCTGCCATGGTCATCAGAAAGCCAATCTGCAATAGCCCAATATCCAGATTTATTCAAAATATATTAAGCTATATGTGTACCAAATTTGGCGCTTTTATCACAAAATGAACAATAGGTTAGCTATCCCGCCCCACTGATAGTAGTTATGTAGGTTATGTAGGCCTCATATTGTTGTGTTTACTCTTTCTGTGTAACATTTTTTTACAAGTTAATTAATATTAAATTAAGACTTATTGCATTACATATTCTGTCATACTTTTTGCTACTTTTTTTAGGACAAATTTTCATATTGAGGATTGATTAGTATGTTACACAAATTTCCTACAATTAGACAGTTTCAGCCCCTGCTGTCCACATAATATTGCATATATTTACAAACCAATTGCAGTATGCCCTTAATTTATATTCAAGTTAATTTAATTTGCCTCAGATTCCAAATTCAGAGCATTGTCAAATCTCTCCTCTGCCCAAACATACATATGCAAATGCTGAGAAATATTTTTTGCAATAAGTACAACTGTTTAAAATGCACCAAGATGGGAAGATTAACATAAACTTAATTTAATGAGGTCCCAATGGGCAGTAATTGATAGTTGAAGCATAACCTTTTCTTTCTGTGTTGGTGGTATGTGTTCAGTGGCATCATCAGAGTCTTGAGCTCAAATTTGAATCCAGAAATTTCCGTACTCTAGGTAAATTTTATACATTATACTTTCACTTCTGCAGTTCTGATAAGCTACGATGCCAATGACATATTTAGGTATTTTCAAGGAAGTTTAAGTATATTTATTTGTGCGAACATAGACATGTACAAAAATTCAAAAAAACGAGATAAACAAAAACAACTTTTATATGCACGGTTGGGTGGAACAACACAGTGTTCCAATAAAAAGTATTTTTATAAATTTTGAAAAAATTATATGTATGTCCAATGATATACAGTATGTTGGATTTTTCTACTACAATATTGCGATCATGTTAAAACTGTATTATTCATTTTTAATGGAGAAAATAAGTGTAATCTCTTTATGTCCACAGTATATTTTTTAATTTTCTCATGAAATATTAGTTACGCTCAAAAATTCTTATTTAAAAAAAGAAAACAAACATCATTTCAAGAAGACTAGTGATTTTTTATTTAACTGGAGCATTAACTTCATAAAAAGATTTGCTTCAGGGGAAATTGTTTGGAAAAATAAACGATGAAGGATTTTCTCGAGCAGCAACAATCCATTCCAATCCAAGATCACTCAACTGTTTCCACTCCAAACTACAAACAGAGGTGGCTAAATGACCTGGTTCTGTATTGGTGAGGCATCTCAGAGCAGAGGGCAGATCTAGAATCAGTTTAGCCTTTTAACTCAAAACGAATAAGGTTAGGATTCACACTATGTGTGGGGAAAATTCTATGAATTATTCAAATACTCCTGCCACTAGAAGTATGACTAAAAAAATTTCGAAATATTATTTATCCTTAAAAATATCCCTAATTTGCCACAAATATAAGAGACCTTATGAGGACTCAACCATTTAACAGTAGCCAGAATGGCTTCATTACCAAGGCGGAAATCCTGGAGTGGACCTTTTCCAACAGAATACTGCTATACAGAATACTGAATATGGCAGAATGTGCTATTGTTATTGTATCATTTTTAATAGTTAATAAATCAAATCTATATTAATAATAGTAACAACGCAACCTCATTCACATGAGGTTGCATACACTGCAAACACTAGGCTGCACCTGTCATGCAGTTGTTGGATTTTGAGAGCCCTTGAGGCCTTTTTGAGCTTTTTTTGATGATACTGCAGCAGCAGCAGAGAGGCTGGCACCTTTTGCAGCTGAAGAGAAGTGGTCTGTTCTTACTGGATCTTGCAGAGTTAATGACCGGATACCATCTCAATGGTAGGTATTCTTTTTTGTGTGACAAATCTCATCAGAGTTTGAATTCTTCCAAGTACTGCAAGACATTGGGCCTTCAGGGCAGAGATTATAGGTAATAAACCTCAGGTTCCGGACTCTTTTGCGTCTTTCGACAGAGCGGGCGACACGTTTTCTCTTTGCTGTGGGCTTGTTGTCTCTGATTAAGGGTGTGCTAAACAAGAGCACAACTCTCCACCATCTCATTATTCTCAGACAAACTGTAAGAATACCCCTAGTTTTACCCCCACACTGTCCCCGCATGCCTGCTGCGTTTAGAGGACACATGCCTATTCTGGTCTTCCATACCAGTACAGTGTGGTTTTATAGATTTACAATACAGGAGTGTTAACAGTAAACTCATGTCATTTCATTATTGATTTCAGTATTGGCTCTAAAATGACCTTCATCTTGTGTAATTATCAATAGTCTTTGAAATAATTCCTGAACGGGGACACTAATTATATATTTCTGGCACCATAAAATAATTACATTATACCCAGTTAAGACAAACTTGATCTGTAACTCAAGGGAAAGAGTTTACTTGGACAATCCGACAGCATTATTTTTGCCCATTTCAAGTTCAGATAACAAAATGTTTTTTTATGTGTTATGACAGGTAAACTGCAGTGTTGTAGGCCTGTGATACAGAACGTTAAATTTACTGAAATTTTAAATGTACTCATAACTGTGTTTCACCTCCTATACACATAGTACCAGCAGTCAGCTAATCTAGCTAATAGCGTATAAGGTTGTATGGGCACAGTTTGAATTTCAGCCTGATATGGATCATAACTTAACGGATCAAAACATTGTCTGATTTAGTTGCGACCTTATGAGGGTTGCAAGATTTAATTTAATTTATCATGGATATACAGTGTATATCAAAAAGATGCCCCATTTTCTAAACAGGTAAATAGTTCACCCAATTTTTTTCATTAAGCAGTCTTTCAACAAGACTGATCACTGAACAGTGGAGAAAATAAAGTCATGGTTTGGTCTGGAAACCTGGGATGTCTAATAGGGTGCTGTGATCTTGAGAAGTGCCAATACTTCTGTTTTTAATAATCAGGAGATATTGTATGTTCCACTGCCATTATACATTCATATTATTCAGATTCTTTTGAGCTTGGATATTCTGAGGCCCCAGAGTTTCAAAGCGGACCTGATCTACAGTCTCACATCAAAATATATTTATTATGTAATGAACAGGTCAATATCTGCACAAAGCCAGAGGTGATTCCTCACTGTGGTCTTTCAAAGCAGACCTGATCTATGGTGACACAACAAGGTAGAGAAACAAGGTTGCGTTATCACAGGTAGCTTGTTATCAAAATATAGAAGTAAATGGCCATTTTTCTATAGGGGAATGGCATTAACACCATGGGGGAATTTTATGGGAGAGATTTAGAGAGACGCTGGCACCTGGTCTAAGTCAAGTAATGGACAGATCAATATGTGCACAAAGCCACAGAGGTGATTCGTCTTTTGTGGTCGTTAAATCCAAAGGCTTTCGTGGCGGTCGTTCGTCATCCTGGGAAATTATTCTGTTTCGAAACTATGAACAAATCAATTAGTCTGCTGCAAATCTTTATGAACAGGAGAAGTGGCGATCTTTGCCAAGTCACAGTGCTCACCATTGCTCCTCAGCCAGCAGAACAGTGATTCACAGAAAAGCCAACTTTCTCTTATTGAGACACTATGTGTATTCAATCAGCAAATTAATTTGACTGGGCAAACTTTGTAAAAGATATTTGTGATGTAAACCACTGACGCTCTTTCTTTTACACTCTCAGAAAAAATGGTACAAAATGTATCTAAAATAAGGACAAATGCTTTTCACTGGGGTGGTTCCCTGTAGGTACATCAAATTCTACCACTAGTAATACATAATACATTTTTGCTTGAAAAGGTACTTATTAGTACTCAAAAAGAACATTATTGTACTTTCAGGGTATGTTTGGGAAATTTGTTCCTTAGAGAACAAAAGTGTACCTCCACTGTACCTTTATTTCTGAGAGTGTACAGAAATGTAATATAATATGATGTGTTATAATAAAATGCATTATCAAGATATTGCAAAGTTTCACACCAAATATACAAATCAGTGGCACTTTCAGATATTGCTATATATATATATATATATATATATATAATATACAGGCATGCTCAAATTTGTTGGTACCCCTGGTAAAGATGAGTAAAAAGGGTTATAAAAAATGGTGAATTAGCTTAATCTCACGCTGAAAAAATGAGAGAAATCCATCCTTTAATTGACGTTCATTTATTATGAGAAAGAAAATCCCTCATCAAAATTTTTTTATTTTTCATAGAACCACGTTGGCCACAATTATTGGCACCCCTGCATTTATATATAGAATAAAGTATTATTTTTAAATATTTGGTTGCATATCCTTGACTGGTATGTATGCCATGACTTCCTGATGTCTGCGACCCAACAACATCAAAAGACTCTTGATATCTTATTTTCTGGTACTCTTACAAGCGATACTATAACGTCTCTGCATTTGAATGGATTTCTATGGGAATTTGGGGGTGAGACTAGATTTAGCTATAAATTACTCTGGAACAGTATGGAACACATGGTTGGCTAAATGGCTCTAAGTTACTAAGGGTCTGACATATCAAACAAGCCTTAAACCGTCATTCTGCTGCCAGAAATACAGGAGATATGGATGGATAAATTGAATGGTTTCTTCTCCTGTCTTATTTTTCCATAGAGTTCAATAGGAAAATTTGTCAGGAGAAACAACCTTTAAAGTGATCCATCCATATTTACTGCATATCTGTCAGCAGAGTGATAGTTTGAAGTTGTGGGGTGATTTTTTTTTGTGAATTCTTTATTTTTTTCCCCTCACATTTTCTACTCATTATACTCATTTTCGTAGAGCGGGTGACATATATACTGTACATATATTGGAATATATAATTATTATTTATTATAATTTTTATGTTGAGGTTAAAAATAGAACAGGCTTAAAAAATTAACTTACACTACTCAAGTAACCTCTCATAAACTCCCACAGAAATATTTCTTATACATCAGGCAGAAAATCTTCATTTTCATATAAAAATTGACATAAAATATAAGATATAGGCTGTGTTCGGAATGGCTCCCTGTATATTTTATAGTGCACTATTTAGGGGATTGGCCATTTTGATGGTTTCAGAATTCTCAAGTGAGAAAACTGAGAATTAGGACATCCTACAAAATGGCTGATTCCATAAATTGTGCGAATCAATAGGGAGGCATTCCGAACACAGCCATCGACATTTCCACCGACAGGGTTTCCAGGTTGAGTCAAAAACCCAAGAGAGTGCCTGACACCTAATGCCAAAAAACTTCTGTTCCAAGACTGCTGGTCCATTTTTTTGTTTCCCTTTGGACCTCGCAGACTAATTGATTTGTTCATAGTATCAAAACACAAACATTTCCCAGGGTGATGAATGGCCATCACAAACCCTTTGGATTTTTACGGGCACAAAAGAGGAATCACCTCTGTGGCTTTGTGCACATATTGATCTGTCATTACATGGCTTAGACAAGAAGCCAGCGTCTCTATAAATCTCTCCCAGACAATGCCTCCATGGTTTTCTATTTGCTGACTTCCATATTTTGATAACATGCTGCCTGTGATAACCCCACGCTTCACCATGACTACGCCCCTTTATTCCATTCGGCCGTCATTACAACTCATTACGAACAATAAACTCATTAAAAAAATACTACTGAGATTCTGCCATTACACCAAACTTACATGCACACGGCACATGGAACATACATATGCAAATGCGACTGTGGAAATGTTATAGAAAACCACAGGCAGTCTTTGAAAATCGTTAAACATTGGTCACTTGCTGCAGTTAATTTGTCACTTTAAATGTAACAAGTTATCGTATGTGTATACTAAAGGTGTGTACTGTTTAAACTGTACTGGTCTGTTTGTTCAAGTTAACCTGCCCTGGATTCCTTCATAGTGTGTCTACTGTATATCAGACCTGGATCCAGGTGTGTGATTTTTTCCATCAATGTGTGCTCATTAAAAACTCATTTTGTTCCACGCTGTCATGCACTCCAGCACCCTGGAGACTGATAGTAACTTGTTCCTTGTCACAAGCGGCCATGCTGTATGTTGAGTGAGTCTGTGTCTGAATCAGCACCCTGTTGAGTAGACAGGACAAGAAAGTTGTTAAGTAGGCAAAGTTTTCTCTAAATATTGTATACTTTTTGAAGAAGTACACTTTTCAAGAAGTACACAAACATTTTGGTCGCATAAATATGACGTGAAGCTTCGTTTTAAAAAAATGAGGCGCAGCTTTGCTGATGTTTGCCTTCAATAACAACAAATACAAGACGTGACATGGCCGTGCAAGGGTGGAATGTCTCACGACACTTCCACAGTACGGTTGTAAAATAGTATTGAGGATATGTCTTTGCGTACTGCACGTCACGGCTAAACAGTGCACATTAAACAGCACACATCTGCCAGTGCACTGTACACAGTAGACAGGGCTCTGATTTGGACACAGCCTGAGTGTTTGTACAACCTAGCACAGTACATAATGTTTCAAAAACAATAATTTATTATTTATTTTGTTGTTGAGTTTTTAAAATTATTTATTTATTGCTTGGCAAACTTTTTTAATTTTATTTTATCTTACTATTTTTATTTTTTTCTTGATTTTTTTTTTGTATATTATTTATTTTAATCTCTTGCCTTTGTAACTCAGCACCATTGAAAATGAAGCTCTTCCCCTCAATGTTTCACCGAGATATAATGAAGTTTGGAGTTTTATATCAACATATTCTTTTGTTCTCCCATAGAGGCTGACTCACATGCACGCACACACACACACACACACACACACACACACACTTCTGTAGCTGGAAATAGTTTTTCAGAAGTTATTATTATTATAAAATAATTCCTTCCACAATTACTTGCAGCTTTACTTGTAAAGGACTGAGGGAACACAGCTCTGTTGGGACTGAGGGAACAAACTGTACTTTCATTATTATATTTGCCTTTATATCAATATCTTTATTTGTAAAGTCCACTGCCTTGGACTGTCTTTGCTTTTTTTTTTTGAGACACACTTTATGAAAACTGCTGTACAAATACAATTATTATTATTACTGTTATTATTAGCAGTAGTATTAACAATAGTGGTAATAGCAGTAGTAGTAGTAGTACTAGTAGCAATAATAGTAGTAGCATAATAGTAAGAACTTTTAAATGCAGGTTTGACAGCAGTTCTCCAGTTTGTCCTGGTCAGCGTTTTACCGCCACCATAATGCTTATTCACAGTTGGGCGATGCAGTCCATCAGCCCTGGGAAATCAATAAAATCCTCTTTATGTGCATTAATGATCTCCTCACAAGGACAAGAACACATCAATTATGTTCTGAAGAAGACGCCTTGCTCTGCACAACAATCATTGAAATCATAAAAGTAGTCGATTCTCCTTTTTTTGTGAGTTGTGGATCAAACCCACGCCTTCATCTGAACTTGCCCCGGGGATCAGAACTCTAATCTACTAATTGTGGAAAGGCTAGTTGCCACGCCAACAGCCCGTTTTAAAATAAACGGTGCCGTTTCATGCTCGTCTTTTCGATAATGAGCGCAGAAGAAAGGGGTTATGTTATTGAGGATTTACTGCACGCATCCAAACCCAGGAAGACTTTGAAATGATCTTAAATTTTTAATCGTACAAATGGAACTTGATATGATAAAAATAACTTCCTCAGACATTTTAATGGGCCCCAGCTGATTGATATTGTTCAGGCCATTATGTAATATAATAATGAATAAGTGTTATACAAAGTGTACAAAATGTAAGAAATGTTCCCATATTCACATTCTTATTGAAATCGATATTGGCGTGTTCAGTTTAACCCCAGGTGTCATCTGAGGCAATGTTGTTAAGGTTGCAAATGGGGGAAAAGCGCATAATCGGTCAAAATCCAGGCTGCAGGCTAACAGAAAGTGAACTACGTGGGAAAAAGCCTTTGATCTTCTGAAATACATGCCAAGTGGGAAGCAGTAGCTGGCATCCAGTTGTGAATGATATCCTCATCTCAAAGTCACCTGGTCTGGCATTCATGTGCTGCTCAACCTGTTGCCACACAATATTGGCATGCCAGGAATTCCACAAAGATGTTCTCCTGCGGCTAATGTTACCCTGTGACAAAAGATGCTAAAGCTACCCTGCTACTGTAACAGTAACAGCTAATGCTACCCGACTACTAAAGGTGTTAATGCTACCCTGCTACTATAACAGCTAATGCTACCCGACTACTAAAGGTGTTAATGCTACCCTGCTACTATAACAGCTAATGCTACCAAACTACTAAAAGTGTTAAAGTTAACCAGCTACTAATGGTGCTAATGCTACCCTGCTACTGTAACAACTGATGCTACCCCATGACTAAAACTGTTCATACAAACCCACGACAAAAGGTTATTGCTACCCTGCTACTAGAACAGAAAATGCTTTCCTACTCGTAAAAGTGTTAATGCTAACCCTAAACCAAAGGTGCTAATGCTAACCCACTACTAAATGAGTTACTGCAACCCTGTTACTAAGAAAGACAATGCTAACCCACTACTAAAAAAGCTAATGCTACCCTGTTACTAAAAAAGAAAATGCTAACCCACTACTAAAGGAGCTAATACTACCCTGTTATTTAAAAAAATGAATTATACCCCACTAGTAAAGGAGCTAATGCTACTCTGTCGCTAAAACAGCTGCTACTCCGCTAGTAAAGGTGTAAACACTAACCCAACATATAATAGGATGTGTGACAGCATGACAGTGCTGCTTTTTGCAGAGCGAGGTCACATGACTGATAGTGACTGAATGCAAGGAAGGAATGGCAGCTAATAGCAATAACCATCAGAAAAAAAGGTTATTTATTAAACACTAGTATTGAGCTAGAACAAAGGAAGCTCTTGTATTTGAGGTTTACAAAAGATCTGTGAGGGCTCAGGGTGGACTCAATTTCAAACACTCAGACAGAGGCAGAAGGAATGTTCAAGCAGTTTACTTTGAGGGTTAGGCAGAAATACGGAGGTCAGGTACAGGCAGCAGTTCATACACGTGAAGACAATCCAAGAAGGCAGAGGTACAAAAGCAGAGGCAAAATCCAATAACCAGAGCATGGGTGGTAACAGGTAATCCAAATATATAGCACAGAAAGTTAACGCTGGAACGACTAGAAAAAGCTAGACGAACTGGCACAGAGCAGAAAAACTGACAGGTACTTATACTATGGAAGTAAATGAACAAACTAGAAACAGCTGGGCAGACAAGTAGGTAGGCTTGATTAAAAAATATGAATCAGCTGCGGATGTGGATCGCAGGCAAGATCTGGGAAAAACTGCAGGCATACCGAAACATCAAAACAAAACACAGTAATCAGTTTGGCCTAGTGGTGCCTGACTGTGACCTGGAAGGTTGGTGGTTCAGACAGCTGGTAGACCGGAGGTCAACTAGGTATGCAGGTGGAAGTGTTTGCCGGTGTCGTGACAAGATCAGAATAACTTTTTTACAAATTATTTTACAGTTCTTGAATCTGCATTTTTTAGATGAGTCTTTCGATTCAACCCCATAAAATATTAAATTATTAGTAGGCTACAAAGCATAACATAACACATAAAACAAAAAACTTCACAACACAGTAAAGTAAATTAATGCCTTACCAACAATTATTTTTCAACTAGACGTGGATCTTAATGAATTAACTAAGAGGGTCCACGGTGCTCATAACCACTGCAAACTGTTCATCTTCCTGAGCTGCCAGAATGTAACCTAAAAATAGAAGATAGTGAATGTGTTATATTGAATTTTTTTGTTGGTGTTGAGTGTGTGTGTGTGTTGGTGGGGGGGGGTTGGTAGTGATTGCTAGATGGAGGCGGTGGAGGAGAGGTCAGAGACAGTAAAATGTCTCTTGGGGAATCTGGTGTGTTTTCAATTCAGGAGTCAGATCGGCAGTAAAAACCTAAGAGGAAAAACATACCGTTTGCTGTATTTATGCCCGTGAAGCCGACCAGCTCCTTTCTCACAGGCTCACGAGTGTTCACAGCTCTCCTTTAGCGTCCAGTTTGCTGCGAGACGCAATGTCTGAGCATGAGAGATTCTGAAGGTCAGTGTTTCTGGCTGTATCCCTGCGTTACATCTGACAGGTGCACAAAGCAGTAGTTTATGGACTGGGAGTTTGGGTGTGGGAGGGGGGGTCACGTGCAGACCAGAGCATGCAGGAAGTAGAGAAGATAAACAGCCACTGCAGCAGGAGGAATATGCCATGGGGGGAGGGTGAGGGTGCTCCTCCAGTAGAGTTTTAGTGATTTATTACATACCCTTTCTCTATCCTTTCCCTTGGTCCCCACACCCAGGGTTCCCCATTGGAGGAAAATAAAGCTTCTTACGGCTGCTGTAACTTTTCATTTAAGAAATCAGAGCATCGTTACGCTAATTGGACAAAATCAACCAGGCTGCCAGCCCCATTACAAATCACCCTGATATAGTCCACAGGCCTGCTCTCTGATGCTTCCTCAAATCTCAGATGCTTGTTGTCCCTTGCTGTATTTCCTCAGGTATATCATTAAAAACATTTCTAAGGTTTATAATAAGCTGCAGTCATTTCTCAAAATGACAGTAATCACCATGACACCACGCATGACTGGTGCAAGGCCTGTGAAATGTGTTTCTTTTTAACATGTTGGGTCTTTTCCTTGTCCTGTTTCTGGTGCATATTAATGAGTTTTTGGAAAGAACAACCACAGCTATGAGAAGATTTGTGTCTTCTGTGGCTCTCTGTGACAGACCGAGATATAATGCCTGAAAGTGTGAGCTAACGCCCACTTCCTGTTATAGATCTTTGTCTCTGGAACATATAACTGCAATCACACCTCGCCCGGCCCAAAATAACCATGCTGTCAAAACCAGGGCGGAAAGGCAAGAGGGTTCCATCCAAGAGCCGTTACTGTACGCGTGCGAGCGTGTTTCAGAAACCCTGAATATATGCACACTCAGGCTTGCTCGGGGGTGGGGGGGGGGTGGAGAGATGGCCTATGGAGTTTTTTTTGTCTGGGCTGAATTTTGTCACCGCAACCTTTCCTGATCCCACCCCACCCCCCCACCCCCCCTGCGAACAGGAAGCAGAATTTCAGCCAATATTCACGACTGCATCTCCACAGGCAGAAACACTCATTCTACTACAAGACCTCAGAGAAAAAGATACAATGAAATGGGGAAGCTGTGATGAAGCTGTAAAGCCTGCTTGGATCGCCGGTGCAGAAGTTACTAGCAGAAAATGTGCTTGTTTGACGCGATAAAATCACATCTACAAGCAATATCTGAGTGCCATGCTGCGAAAGTGTCATTTATTCGCTTACGTAAATGTACTCTGAAGGCTTTCCTTGTTTTTTTGGTCTGGATAAAAGAAAATGTGTTGTGCCTCGGGGACTGTAATGGTAGCTCAGGGAAATGGATAAAATATATTGTTTTGATTGGGCCATAAAGATTTGTTCCAGTTGGCCTGTACAGGGGAGAAGAAATCACAATAGAACAACACAGTTAAAATGCCATTTATGGACGCTTTAAAGTGTGATTACACTGAGAGACGACGGAATGTTGCGCGGAAGGAATCGCTTGGCGAGTGACTGAAATAGGACAATAATAAAATTTCAAGGAGCTACTGGACTTTTCCAGTACTTATCAACACGTAGAAGAGGGAAGACTCCGGAACATTCCAAGGACACAATGTTTCAGTGCAAACAGACCGCACAACCAACCGACAAAGCAGTCATGTTTACCAACTAGCCATTATATGTCTTACCTTTAAAAAAATATGATCTATTTGTATTGTTTAAATAATGTTTACCATGAAATGCAAAAGGGATTCTGTCCATTACATAAGAAGATTTTGTTTTTCTCAAAAATTTACTAACACACTTTACTGTCAGTGTCAAGTCAAATTAAGTCTTAAAGCCCTGTTCAGGAAACTTTCGATATGCTTCAGCCTGAATCTGAGTTACATCATTTAGAGAGCTGTTGCTTTTACTTGTTTCTGTGTTACACAAAATTACTCAACATTAATTTTGTCATGGAAAAATGTATGAATAGTGGTGTGTTTGAAAAAATTTAACACTTCCTTAAACTTGTTCTGTGTTTAAATTTAGGGCAAAGCGTTAAATATAGCAAAACAGGCTTTCGAAAGTTGGCTGCAGGCTTGTTCATGTCAGCGTAATGCGATAGATTGAAAATGAACACATATTACCAAACTTCCTTTTTTGTGCATATGACTCAAAGTGCTTATGGTACACTTTGGGAACATTACCGCTGCTACCACAAATGTACAAAAACAATCATTTACCATGACAAAATATGCCAACTGTCACTCCCATAGTCAGAGATTATTTATGTAGAAGGGGAGAGTCAGTGTTTTCAAATATGCCCAAGGTGCTATATGTTTCCGAGGGAACGTCTGGTGAGAAAGTCATTGAGGAGCTATGAAATTTCTCAACTCTGTAATTGTCACACTTTAAAGCTGTAACAACAGTACCTGCAATGACTATAAGCCTGTAGCTCAATAATTCCCACAGCCTCTGTTGTCGTTCCTGTTGCACACAATTCAAAGAATCGTGAATCGGAAAACTGACAAAGGGAGTGACCATTTTGATTGGTACGATCCATGTTTTAAGGGCAATATTGACTTTGATTTTGTAATCCAAATAAGCCTATCACATGACTTGGGCACAAACACACAAATTGCAGCAAACAAACAATGCATTTGGAAGAAGAAAAGGTAGATAAACTGTATGCAATTCTACATAAAAAAGCACAATATAAGCAGGTGCCCTAGTGAAACAATAACCCAGATACTGAGGAGCAAGACTGGCTGAGGTCCAAGTCCTGGAGAAGCCAGAACCAGGCAAGTAAGAGAGGGAATGTGAGAGACCCCTAAGCCACCTGACCCTAGACCTCAGAGCCTGATACCCACTCCTGTTTATCTGAAAGGTCGCCATGGCGATAACCTTCTATTTAAGGTGCCCATGACAACAGTGAATGACAACAGGTCAGGGACTTGAGTCCTGAGAAGCCCTTACGCTAACTGAATACTTCATAAACTCTGTATGGTAATATAGGGGCTGACCGGACTGCAGAGATTTCTGATACTGTGAAGCCTCTGTATCTTTACGGAGACAGAATATGCAGTAACGACAGCAGTGTCAATGGATGTGCAAATATACTTTACATTACATTCATTTAGCAGATGGTCTCATTCTGAACAACTTACAATATAAGAGAATATAGAATAGAATAGAATAACATTTATTTTCCCGCCAGGGAACTTCAGTTGTAGCCCCAGCAATGACAAAAAAGACATAGACAGTGGGGCAGACCCACAACACACAAACAAACATATCAAACAAAGACATTCAATAAAATCATTACATCAATCAAGTGAATTACTGCCATGATTAAAAATAGCCCCCGCTGTCCCGAGATGTCCAGTGTCACCAAGCAGTCCAACACACAAACTCCACCTCCACGACTCCACGTCAATCTTCCCACGTCAGTCGTCTCCTCACTCCTCCCCCGCATCATGTTCCCCATATAATATATACAGATTAATTAAATGCATGGCTGTGAAATATACAGTCAAGCCGGAAAGTCTGCCCACCCCTTTCACCTTCTCCACGTTTTATTACATTACAGACATATTCTACAATAGATTGGGTTCATTTTTTGTCTCAAAATTCTACACAAAATAGCCCATAATGACAAAGTGAAAACATGTTTTTAGAAATTTTTGCAAATGTATTAAAAATCGAAAACTGAAATTTTTCATTTACATAAGTATTCATACCCTTTGCTTTAACATATTTTTAAAGTATCATATTTAATATTTGGTCACATATATGACCTTTGCATGCTGTTACTTCCTGAAGCCTGTGACCCATCAAAATCAAAAGACTCTCGATATCTTATTTCCAGGTACTGTTACAAGCGATACTATAAGCTCTCTGCATTTGAATGGATCTCTATGGGAATTTAGCCAGCCATGTGTTCCATACTGTACCAGTATAATTTACAGTTGAATCTAGTCTCACCCCCCAATTCCCATAGAGATCCATTCAAATGCAGGGAGCTTATAGTATCGCTTGTAACAGTACCTGAAAATA